>CABFOS010025660.1:10540-23697 GCA_900660315.1 Diretmoides pauciradiatus
GGTGTGTGTGTGTGTGTGTGTGCGTGCGTGCGTGCGCGCGTGCGCGCGCCTACATTCATGCCTGTGTACAAGCTCGTTTGTACACAGGCTCAATTGTACTTCCTGTTCTTACCTGTACATGTGCATGTGCCTGTTGTTCCATTCAACCCAGTCACAGCTCTTTTCTGTCCTGGCCCCACAGTGGTGGAATGAACTTCCCACTGACGTCAGGACAGCAGAGTCGCTGCCCAGCTTTGTACTACTTAGATGTACTACCCTGACCCTTCCTCTTAGCACTAATTGCATTTACTTGTTTTTGCACTTTTACTTTAGCACTGGTTCTGCTCTTAGATGCTTGTTTAGAAAAGTGATGCACTTATGATTTGTGGTGACTAGTAGTTCTCTTGTTGAGTATGTCTATACTCACTGCTACAGGTGCGGTTGTACTTGTTGTTCTCCTGTGGGTGGCCTTTCAGTCGGCAGTGGAAGCGATGCTGCCAGAACTCTGGGAACCAGGGGTTCCTGTGGTTGTTGTCTGGGCGAAGTTTAAGGTAGTAGTCATCAAACCACTTCACATCAGCAGACTGGAGCTTAATGGTAATACCGCCAGCCGCTTCCTTAACAAAGCCATCTGTAACATCGTAACGGTCTGCCCAGCCATCACTGCAGAAAAAGAGAGACACAAGGAATGATGAGAGACTGAAAGTATTCGTTTTGCTAATTATCTTGATGTAGAGTGCATTCACCCTTCTTTTGAAAAGATAATGGACCACGAGAAAGGGATGATTCAGATAGACACAAGCACACACGCAAACACACAAACAAAGATGCGCTTATAATTTGAGAGGATTTCACCTAAGCATGAGTGTGTGTGTGTGTGTGTGTGTGTGTGTGTGTGTGTGTGTGTGTGTTTATGTGTGTGTGTGGTTGTAAGCTGTGATGTCACCAGTCAACTCTGTAGATGAAGAATTGGCTTCACCCCAGCAAGCTATTACACACACATTCAACAGGTATGTCTGTCTCCAGGCATGTGCTTCATTAGATTGGAGGAAAAGCATTGAATTGTGTTAAGATTAACAAACTTTGGTCTGTCCCCAGTTCAGTTAACCAGAATGTGCCACTAGACGAGTATGCCTTTCTGGGTTTTTTTCTGGTGTGTCATGTTCGACGTCACAAATCTGCCCGGGTGTCATGTTTCTGGATGTGATTGAGAAAAAAACAGTAGAAAGCAGCATGGAGGCCAGGGGAAATGTTAAGGTGGTTGCTTCCTTTTTCATATCTGTTACGTATTCAGTCTCTCTTTCAAACTCGGTGCCGACTAACTTTGAATGACGTGAGCTGGGTGTTCTTCAAACTATAAACTGTCATAAGCGACATAAGCATCGCGCCAGAAAGGGGACGAAGATTTGCACGTCTACCCGGGTGTCCTGTTTCCATCGGAGCCGGAGCCAATAAATACCCTTGACTACTGCAGAGTCATTTGACCCGGAACTGAATGCCGATTGTAACCTTTCCCACTAAAGACAAAAGCCAGATGTTAGTGTGTTTTTTGTCCAGTGTACAAGGGGTATTACAGAAGCTACTCATTGGCCAGCAGCAGATTGCTGTGGTTGTGCTTGACAGTTCCCAAGTGTGAATGTGTGTCTGTGTGGCACTGAAAAATAGCATGTTTTTCGTTGCAAAAGTGCAGGTTTAAAAAAGAAATGTTTTCAAGTAAGATTTTTTTTTTTGCTGGATGCTGAATATGGCACACATGACATGAGGTCAGTGTTGATTTTCGGAACAGAAGGGGTGGTGGTCCCCATCTTCAACAAAGGGGACTGGATGTTAGGTTCCCACTTTATCCCACTCTATCAAGGAATGGCGCTGCTCAGCCTCCCTAGGAAAGCCACAGTGCTGAAAAGAAGCTCCAGCTGATGGTTGAGCCTCAGATTCAGGAGGAACAATTCAAATTTCATCCTGGTCTTGGAACACACATCTACATGAGTTTTTATTTTTTTTATTTTTTTTACCCCATTTTCTCCCAATCGTACATGTCCAATTCCCCTGTCTAAGCGGTCCTGGTCACTGCTCCGCTCCCCACTGTCGGCCTGGGGAGGGTGTAGACTAACACATGCCTCCTCCGACACATGTGAAGTCGCCAGCCGCTTCTTGTACCAGCCGGCGAGGAGTTTCACCGGGAAGGCATAGCGCGTGCGGAGGAACACGTTATATCCCCAGCTCCGCTCCCCACCGACAGGCGCCCCGACCGACCAGTAGGAGGTGCTAGTGCAGCGACCAGGACAAATCCCTGTGTCCGGCTTCCCACCCGCAGACGCTGCCAATTGAGCCGGTAGCAACCCCAAGGATCGAACCTACGACCTCGGGGTTGGTAGGCAGCGTCTTTTACCGCTGGACTACCTGGGCGGCCCTACGTCTACATGAGTTCTGTGAATTTGGAGAAGGCCTACGACCTGCCCGCCAAGATAACTTGTGGGAGGTGCTGTGGAGAGTATGGGGTGCCGGGGCTGCTGCATGTGAGCCAGTCAGTGCCTATAAACTCAACATGAGAGCTGTGTTTGGATTCTTGGCATTCAGTCGAGCTCCTTCAAGGTGGGAATCAGACTCCAACAAGGATACATCCCTCTTCTTTTTGTGAAATTCATGGATAGAATATCAAGTCACAGCCGATGTCTAGAGAGTGTCCATTTTGGTGGAGTTACAGTAGGATGGCATCTCTTCTGTTTTGTCGTCCTTTGGACTTCATCAGACTGATCTCTTATGTGCACTGCAGTGGTCTGCAGCTGCAGTTTGGAGGGTCGGCACCTCCAAGTCTGAGGCCATGGTTCTCTTCCAGAAAAAGGGGGCTTCTCCCATCCAGGTGAAGGGCGAGCAGTAGCCCCAAGTGGAGGGGTCCAGGTATCTCAGGGTCATATTAATGAGTGAGGGTAAAAGGGGTTGACCACTACAGGTTCAGTAGCTGTACGTACGGGCGCTGTATTAGACCATGGAGAAGAGCTGAGTCACAAAGCAAAGCTCCCGATTTACCAGACGGTTTGGGTTGAGAGGTGAATATAATATAAAAAATAAACTCTCTTGCGCACGCGCGCGGGCGCGCACACACACACACACACACACACACACACACACACACACACACACACACACACACACACACACACACACACACACACACACACACACACACACACACAAACCAGCTGAGTGCTGAGATAATCTAGGTCAAATGGAGCATTTTGGCCCCAACTCAGCAGCCTGTCAGACAGCAAGAAGATGAATAAAACTACCTCCCAACGCACGCACACACACACACACACACACACACTGCAGAGTTTGTTTGGTGTTCTATGAGGATTTGGGTTTGCTGGAAGGAAGCACAGATGGCAGAGGAGCAGAGGAGTGTGCATGTGTGTGTGAGAGAGACATGTGGAAGTGAATGAGAACTACTCTGGTGGAGGTGCTCAGTGACGAATTGGTCAGCTCCCTGCTGTGAATGTGTACTCCCCAAGTGTGTGTGCACACGTGCGTGCGTGCGTGCGTGTGTTGGGATGGGATGGGGTTTGGGGTGGGGAGGTAGGTGCTTGGGGTGCCTGTTATGTTTCTGTCACCAAATGCGTTGTTAGAGACACCCACACAAACAAAGCAAGAAAGCACAGCAGTCAGCTCAAGGACTGGTGTAAAAATATCTTAATTTCAATTCTTAACAGTTGAACATCAGCAAAGGCAATGAACGGATGGACGGATGGATGGATGGACGGATGGATGGATGGCAAATCGAGGGGTGGGGTGTCAAGGAGCACTATTAGCAACAAGAGTCATTATATCACCCTCAAACACCCAGTGATCTACTTTTGGCAATTTGACCATTGTGAACGTCTCCAGCTTTGACAGTACTGTAATGTATATGGCTGTATACCAGAGAAGAGAGAAGAGAAGCAATGTTACAATAACAGACACTTTGAATGTAAACAAATTGATATCAGAGATTTTAATGTACAACTGTGTATACAGCAGAGAAGTTGGGAAGAGATGTGTGCTTGGTAGTAAAATGACAATAATAACACATATATATTTCAGAAATATGAAATATGTTTCAGAAAAGGAGCCAATCCAATTCAGTCCAATCAAATCAAATCAGTCAGATGCAACAGAGTAATATGATTGGCAGGCAGGTATTCAACTCTGCTTGACATCAAATTAAATCCATAATGTAATTATGTACTATTGCTTAATTAACACTGATAATGTATCCTAGCAATTTAGAAATCATCTGTCAAGGTGACTCTACAGTAGATGCTTTTTAAACCATTTCATTTACTGGAACAGCGTTGATTTCATTATATTATTTATCACATAATGCTTTAGGTTTTATGTCCTGCTTAAAGCCATCTATCTATATAAATGAGTCTGGGAAGTGAACCAGTGGATATCAATGGAAGCTTAAAATAGTTCCAGAGCCGTCAGGACGGGGCCTTTAGCGATCTAAGTTGCTGTTCAGGCTCATTTACTCTTGCTGTCTCTGGTCATGTAGAGCAGGTTTTATTACTGAGGCCCAGTATGCATATTTGAAATATGTTCAAGGCCCGGTATGGGGAAATGTGGGAGGGGAGTGGATGGGGCACCATTATATGCCTGCCTCATCTAATCTAATAAACACAGCTACTACTACTACTACTACTACTACTACTACTACTACTACTACTACTACTACTACTACTACTACTACTATACTGTAGGACAGTTATTAAGAATAAAAACACAGTTGTATTCATTTGTTTTATTAATAGACAGTAACAATCTATTAAAAAAATATATTTGTGAAACTTCCAAACGTCCAACTATCGATTGGCCAGTAAATTCAATTACTTATTTTGAATGACTGTTGTTATTTTTGAATAGACTACAGTGATATACAGATTCTTATTTACAAAGAACAATGGTATATTATTATTAAAGTGACTTTAAAAAGCTTCTATCCACCTCAACAAGAGAGAGCGCTTATTACCTTCTCTCATCTTCCACGATTCATAACGGCCGACATGAGTCAGTTAATGAGTCAGTTAATGAGTCAGTTAATAACACCCGTTTGCTCATTGTGAACATATGTGAATTTTGTGGAAGTTTACTTCCACATTGATGATTGATGATGACATCTCATCGCTCTGTCCGCCATCCGGTTCTGTCAGCAACCCAACATCTCCGCCCCGTCGTACCTTTCACAGCAAAAGCTGCGCTCTCCTCGATATACATATCAGTTGAATGAACGAGTGTGGTCCAGTGAGGTGTGGCGTGGTGAGCTGTATGGGCTGATTTTATAAACAAAGTTGAAAATAATTCTCCATATGTAAGTCAGAAATGTGCGTCAGTAATTTTGACTATTACACTGTGTTAATTGGGCGTCCACGGTGATGGCTGTCAGACGATAGCATCGTTCACTTTTTTTATTTATTTTTATTTCTAAATCTCTGCAGCCTGTTGGCCATTGCTCCGCGGACCGGTACCGGGCCACAGCCCGGTGGTTGAGGACCCCAGATGTAGAGGATGCTGTCCCATGCAGAGCATTAAAGGATAACATCGGTCATTTTCGACCTGGGTCCTATTTTCCCATGGCCGTGTGTCTAACTGACTCGAGGGAACGAGAATTTTTGAAATTAGTCCGGTATACACCGAATCCATAGGTGCCGGCGGTTAGCGATTAGCTTAGTGAGTCCGTCTAAAACGCGAGTCTTCGGGGTAAGTGTAAAGTTCTCTAAGAGCGTTTTTTTTGCCACTGACAGGCGATTGTTGTTATAAGTGTTTGTCAGGATCCCGACAGAGAAATAAAACTTTTTTTCCGTGAGGAGTGAGACCTCTTCTTGTATATAGACCTATCTTTCATAGAGATGGCTGTTGTTGGGGCTAGTTGTGCTCCAAGTGGATGCGTACACAATAACAACAAACCAGATCAAGCGAAAGGTAAAGAAAAACATTTTATTTCTCTGCCGGGATCCTGTCAGACACTTATAACAACAATCGGGGCCTGTCAATGACAAAAAAACGAGTCAGTTAAACACACAGCCATGGGAAAATAGGACCCAGGTCAAAAATGACCGATGTTATCCTTTAATGTGCTGTCCTCACTGTACGCCGGATGTCTCATACAGGGTCACTCACTAGCTGCCCTATGAGAAGAATGAATGGGATTTGGGATCTTTGTGTGAATACTTGCACCTATTCTGTTTTACACAGTGTTGTATTGACATTATGAGACAGAGTGGGTGGAGGAGTGCGAGAGAGAGAGAAAACAGAGATGAAGAAGAAAGAAACAGAATGAAGGGCAGAAGCAGTGACAACAGGGATTCTAAAAGTAACCAATCAATGATTGATCGTTAATCAATACTCCCTCTCTTTCCTCTGTTTGATGAATAGATTATCCTTCTCACTCTCAGCGTTCTCTCTCCATCTGTCTCCCTCACCCTCTTTCTCATTCACACCTACATCTTTCCCTTGAGTCCTCTCCCTCTGTTTTTCTCTTTCTATTCGTTCCTGTCGTCCAATTCTGTCACATTCCACCACATCCGTCTGTCAATATCCATTTCTACGCTCTCTCTTTCTCAAGAGCCCAACACACACACACACACACTCTCTCTCTCTTACACACATGCATGTTTGTTCTTCTCCCCATTTCTCCTGCCACCTCTGTTTCTTTCACTGTCCTCCTGTCTGTCTTTCTCACCTTTTCAGTGCATTTCCAGTTTCTTAGTAGTTTCCTCTTTCTTCCTTTCTCTCTCCATCTCTCTCACATTTTTTTCCTCTCTCACTGTCTCTCGGTCTCTCGCTCTCTCTCTGTCCATCCCATTCTGTCTTTGTCCTACCATCTGTTTGGCATGCTTCCCAGCAGGTCACACCTGCATCTCCTTGGAGGCCAAAATAACACAACACATTGGCAGCGCACAAACACACACACACCGCACACACTCACAAACACACACACACCGGACACACTCACAAACACACACACACACACTCACAAACACACGCACATGGACGGCACTTGAAGGTAGGTGCAATGTGTTGTTGCCTATATCCATAGGCAACAACACATTGCACTGCTTGGATCTTGTTGGGTCAACAGGGTACGGTGCTGTGTGGCTTGTGCCAGTCCATGACTTTTCCCACATTTCATCTTCTCACTCTCCCACCAACCCTCTTCATCAATCCTCTTTAGACAGAAATGCTCTGGTAATATTGTTTTAAAAGCCCCGTGGCTCTATGCCAAAAACAGGCATGGACACCCTCAACATTTCATTGTCACATTTCTAACTGCCACCAATACAATCAAACCAATTACAATTTGCTCTGTTCCCTCTGCCTTTAACAAGTGACATTAGAAATAAGTTAGCACAGTCTCCACAATTGAGAAATAATCAGATGATACATTTGCTTTTGAGGCATATAATGCATTCTATTATTATCTATTTGTTGTTGCAAGTATTTTTGGTTGGTTGGTTTAGTGGCTTTTGTTTTGAGAGGAGATTCTTGTTGAATCATATTCTCAAACAGTGAATAGATTTTTTTTGTAGGGCCAGGGTCGGATGAATGCAAGCATCACTGATATAGGGTACGATCAAAGGAATATTTTGCTCTACACCAACCTACACACGGTATTTAAGATGTCTTACATATAGTACATTATGTGCTGTATACACTGAATACACGCACACATAGATGTTTATGGGTCAAACAGTTATTATGTAACTGTGTGGGCGATGTTGACATGTGAAGAGGGCTGTGAGTGTGTGTGTGTGTGTCTGCGTGTGTGTCTGCGTGTATCAGCCATCATCGTTAGCCTGATCAATTACTTACTCTCTTCTTGATCAAAGCAATTGATCCTAATGACAAATCCCGACTCTCTTTCTCCGTCTCTCTCCATCTCCATCGATTTCTCTTTCTCTCTCTCTCTGTCTCTGTTCACATGTCTAGGAGCCCAAGGCCGTTGTCATGGTTTCCAGCCCACACTCAACTTGCGGTCTGTGCGTGGTATCTCATTAAAGAGCACAAACACCACAGGCATACACCTATGCATTTACGGTTTCCCACAGCACAAGGCGTGGGCATCAGGAGCCACATTCAGATCAGTCAGTCAATCAATCAGTCAGTCATCAGACACTTAACCCCTGTGACAGTTGTTGAGTTTTCCCTCCATGGTTTGTTCTGAAGTAACACTAAACGCGTCCCTCTCGCCTCATATTGAGTGAAGCTCGCTCACTCGGTGTTCTCGCTAATCTCTCGCTAGTCTGTGTGTAAACTTTGCCACTGCGGTGGTTAATCTATGCATGACAAAAAAATATTTTTGCAGGCGAATATTTTAGTTACAACTACATTGAGATTGATTGATGCTAACAAAACATTTTGGCTAACAGGATACTATGTTTTGATGCTGAAAGACAGCTACCCTACTGTATACTAGAGTGGATCTAATTTTCTTGACAATGCTTTGGGTGAATGAAGAGATTATCCTGATTACTCTCCTGATTAACTTAAACAACAGCAACAGTTGATGCTGCACACCAAGCTAGATGTCATGTTATTAGACAGCATCTGTACAGTACTTGTCTACTCAATATTCAAATAGCATTAAATGGCCTGTCTCTATGTTGCAAATGCTACCTTCGTAATAATACAGTATGCCAGTCTTTTAGGCCACTGCAGCACCTTAATCAGAACTTTACAAACCAATTCTACCAAGGCCTGGGGCAACTGACTTTCCATTCAGTTAATTCAGAATATAAATAGAAACTGGAACTCATTTACGAATGAGCATTCATTTTCATTCGCTTTCTTACTTGGTTATGAAATCTCTCTCAAGCCATTTTTCATTCGTTGAGTTCTGCAAAGGAAATTGGCATTCAGTCATGTAACTTTCTAAACTGATGAGACTGAGGCTACTTTTATATATCAAGTATTTTCCTCCTCCAACCCAATCATTGAATTGAATCCGTTTCTAAACCGTTGAAAATGTGACAAAAAACAGTCCATTCATACTCTGCCTGGTGAGGACAATGTTGTACTTGCCTTGGCGGAAACCATAGACTGTATATAAAGATGGACGACTGCTGCAGCTGATGGGACATGGGACAAACTAAAACATCAAAGTACACATCAAATGCATTTTTCCCAAAGATGGCTTTTGTCATTTTAGGTAGTTCTTATCGTGCTGATGATGTATGTTCAAGTGTTCATTTTTCAGATGAATTTGGGTTTAATTAGTTATTTGATGCTATAAAAAGGGGGTGTGACATCATGATTGACAGCAGTGATTGTGCTTGCGATTGAGTAGGGCGGGTGTATGGGTGGGATTTCAAGACCGGCGGCTTCACCCCCTGATCGCTACTCTGCAGACTCTGGCTCCAAATGACGTCACCAGCGCAGCGTCCCTATCAGGGATATTTTGGCTTCATTTTGTACAGTGGGAGGAAGTGACGCGTTGTCCATCTTTATATACAGTCTATGGCAGAAAACCCTTGCCACAGGTTGGTGGGTGGCAGTTAAAAATTGTAATTGTTCTGCAGATGTTGAAGTCAAATTGACTTTTTATCACCAAAATATTTGGATATGATCAGGAGATGGACTGCCAATGGGTCACTTTAGTTAATTAATGTCTGGGTTCAATCATAACATGCCACCCGACCCCAACCACCCACTCTCTAGCTGCCATGGCAACCTGGAAGACATTGTAGATGAGCATCTGCTGCTTACATACATACTGTGCACGCACACGCCCCCCCCACACACACACACACACATACACACAGACATCAGTGCTCCACCAACAAAAGCTAAGAGCGCTAATAATAAGACAATACAACTAGGGAAAGGGAACACAGAGCACATGCACTCATCGAATCATTATATGCAAATACACACATACACACACATACACACAAACACAAGAAGAACACACACTGCAGGCATGTATGTATCAGTCAGATAGAGGCAGGAGATGTGTCCCCTGCCCTGAAAAAAAAGACATCAAACATAATGCTCGTGTGATATCCTACATACATGTATACAGTATCATTCTCAAATGAACTTTGAAAATGCTCAGCTAATGACTATGTGCTGTGCGACATGAGCTACTCCATTAGCATATTTATTTGTTGTCCCTGCTCTGACTCCGACTCCTTTAATCTTAGACATGATTCGGTTTTATTGATGACTTGTATTGCTCTTGCCATAGGTTGTGGAGGGGTCATAGGAAGCAGTGTGTGCTGGCATTCATTTTAAACTTGAGTGCTAGTGGCACCTGCTAAAAAGCTGTTATGGGGAAGAGTATGGTGTTTAATTAGTCTCAAACCCCGTGCACATAAAAACCAGGCACGTGCACGTGATACAAGTGCACAAGTCACTTTCAACACCCACAGTATGCGGCCTGTCTCTGACCCATTTTTCCGCGGCAGAATCACCAAGAAGATGTCGGAGGAAAAAAAAGTCTACATTTTTTCATAGCGATTGTAAACTACATGGATCATATACTGTATGCCACAAATAGCATATGTTTCATTTTGGTTATGCACGGTTTTCTTGTGTTAAGGGCATGTAGAGGTTTCTCACTTTACCTCCTACCTCAAGTTCCTTGATAGATTTATAAATTGTATTTAGTTATTTAGTCTGTTTGTCCGTTCTGGGCTACTGTAGAAACATGGCAGTGCAACATGGTGGCCTCCATGGAAGAGGACCCGCTCCCTATGTCGATATAAAGGGCTCATTCTAAGATAACGAAAACATGATTCTTATTTTCATGGGATTATACAATGACTAAAACATACTATGAATATTACATTCCACTTCTGCAAAGTCTGCTCCACTAGATGCCAGTAAATTCTACACACTGTACCTTTAAGATAAGGTTTATAACTTAGGGTTCGGGCAGAATATGATGAGCTCTGACGTTTTTCGCAATTTGTAATTTGAACAGAGAGTAACAAGCAGTCTAATCCATCAACAGCCTCGGACAAACGAGGGCAAAGTTCACTATGACAACAGCAAAACTCATTAAGCCAAATGTCAGAACCATCCAACACAAAGACACAGTGTGTGTGTGTGTGCGTGCATGTATGAGAGAGAGAGAGAGAGAGAGAGAGAGAGTGCAAGGCCTGTCTCCGTGCATGTACCTGTGTAATTATGTGAGCGATCAGACCACTGTACATGCCTGTCATTCAATAACACACACACACACACATACACACACACACACACACAGAGCAGCCCACGCTTGCTTACCTTGACAGCAGGTTCACAATTACTCATATACTGATGCCAGACTTCATTACCCCTCGTCTCTCTCTTTCTGATTTTCTGTTTCTCTCACACTCTCACCTCCCATCTTCTTTCCATTTCTCTTCTCTCCCCGCATTTCCATCAGCTCTATCTATCTAGCCTTTTTTCTCATTATCTCTCTCATTTATTCACTGCTTTCCTGTCTTTCTCTGATTCTCTTTTTAC
The DNA here is from genome assembly GCA_900660315.1 of Diretmoides pauciradiatus. Lineage (NCBI taxonomy): Eukaryota > Metazoa > Chordata > Actinopteri > Trachichthyiformes > Diretmidae > Diretmoides > Diretmoides pauciradiatus. The sequence goes on from CABFOS010025660.1 coordinate 22,004, forward strand.
ATATGTCTCGGTATGTTCTGCACTGTCTATCTCCATCTCTATCTATCTTTCTCATTCTCTTTTTCCACTTCTCTGTCTCTCTACTTATCCTCTTTCTCACATTCCCCTTATATTTATTCTCTATTCCCCTCTGTTGCTTTGTATTCTTCCTCCATTTCTCCACCATTTACCCTTTACCTATAAGTATATGTATAATATGACCTGCAGAAATGGCTCATGGCTATTTGGCATGACTTCTATCGTAGTTACTAGAAACAGTGCAAAATGCAATGCAGGGAAAAGTAAAACAGCAATGGCTGGGGATCAGCGTCGGTTACACTCTAGGGCTTGTGAGCTACACATTATTACCATCAAGACTAAATATTATGCTACTGTATGTCACATCAAAACAACCATTTTGACCAATTATTAATGTGTGTTTTGCCAAAACACCAGATGAACATCATAAAGACAGCTGATGCGCCATATTTTGCACCATGAACCTGCTGCTGGAACGGGTACAAGGGGTGAGGAAAATAATAGGGACTAGGGCAGGGGTCCCTCTTATTTTGGAGACGCTGCAAAGCAGTCAAACATCTCATTTGCTGATCGTTAATCAATCGCCGATCAAGACAAATTTTGCCATAAATGTCTTTCGGCTTTCCTCTGTTCTAAGGTAGTTCTAAGAGTAGCGTGACTCCTTTAAGGAATCGCTCAGTACGTAGTGTGGTAGCGAGTGTGTGGTTGAGCGAGAGAGAGCAGTGGTTGAGCTCTGAGCGGACAGGTGGCGATCGGTCCAGAGGAGAAAGTAGCAGTAATGCGGTCTGGTCTGGATATACCTGTAGTAATTGTACAGTAAAGAGGTCTGGATATACCTGTAGTAATTGTACAGTAAAGTGGTCTGGATATACCTGTAGTAATTGTACAGTAAAGCGGTCTGGATATACCTGTAGTAATTGTACAGTAAAGTGGTCTGGATATACCTGTAGTAATTGTACAGTAAAGTGGTCTGGATATACCTGTAGTAATTGTACAGTAAAGCAGTCTGGATATACCTGTAGTAATTGTACAGTAAAGCAGTCTGGATATACCTGTAGTAATTGTACAGTAAAGCGGTCTAGATGTAATTGTACAGTAGGTTCAGTTTGTCTCTAAATAAATGCTGCAGCTCCCAAGGATGAAAGAAGTAAAGTTCCTGTGTTTTGCTTCCCAACTGCTGTGTAAAGTGAAGGAGGTCTCGGTGAGTCTATGTACGGAGCCCGGGAGGTGACATGGACGTCATTGTTTTTATAAAGCGCGCGCGCCTTTTACTGTATAAGTCGCACACGTGCTTTAGCGCTGTCGACGCCATTCCCCTGCCCAGCGGTGTTTCAGTGCTGGCCGGAGAAACACACAGTGGAGTCACAGTAACCTACATTTAGACCATATGAGATTATTCAGTGAGCTACACTCCACACCTACAGTATCTATTCCAGGTGTCTTTATCCAGCCCAGTCATTATACTGTACATGCACAGCAGAAGAACGTCGATGATGTTCTATTTCATCCCTCCTGACCGCCAGAGGCGGTGCTTAAAGCACTGGATATACACCTTGCGCATGCGCACACTCGAGTACCAATCTCAACATAGTCACCCGTGACCCCGCCTGACCCCGGATAGTCTATAACTACCGGTGACGTCAGCGGATCTGCTCCTTTCATCTTCTTGCCGCACG
>CABFOS010025664.1:3451-19238 GCA_900660315.1 Diretmoides pauciradiatus
GGGGGGGGGGGTTGCGGGGTTGCAAGAAATTTTACAACACCAAAACGGAAATCTAAGAAGGACACAAGAGTATCAAGTGTTCATAAGCCTTTAGAGATTTGTGGCATGCCTGCTGCACCAATTACATTTGCATTCTTAATGGAACACAAACTATGGTGCAGAGAGAAAACAATCTAACCTACATGTGTGTGTGGGTGAGTGGTTTGTTTGTGTCTGCAAATATGAGTTCTTCAGCAACTCAGCAACATCTAGAGCTTATCTCAAAGGAGGTGCACGTGAAGCACCTGTGTGTAGCTACATGACTCTTCACATGTATGAACATGTAAGTGGGTTTGCATTCATCAACACCCAGTATTAACCTGAAAAAGCAATTTAAGTCTCATCTTCTTTGCATCCTAACAGCTGTCTCTGACTCTTTATCTGCTCTTATCAATTCCCTTCTGATGGAAACTCTACCCATCACATTAATTCATTTGCCGATGTTTGCATTGCCTGTTCTGACATCGAAACATCCAGTTAACTGGATGTTTGTATAGGCATATTAAAGCAGCCCATCATAACTGTATCAACAGAGCGAAAGAACAAGGTTATATATTCATTGTAAGCAGAAAAATACATATACTATGAATGATAAAAACTTGAAAGCATATTTGCTACCATTGGCACTTAGTAATTCCCATACAATTTGAAGTCAATTTCATGCACTTTGAATATTTTCAGAGCAGCGCATTACCTAACACTCAAAATATCTCGTCTTTGAGGTCAAACTCAAATACGTTTGCTGTATACCCTCACTCCTGAATTTGATATTGAGACATTCAATATGTTCCAGACAGACATTTATTGATATATGTGAAATGTATAATACTTTTCAGAGGCACAGTTCATTTCCAGACTGAAATTATTTTCACACTTGGTAAAGCTGGGCCAAAAAAAGGTACTGTAGTATGGACAACAACATAAAATATACTATTTTTGTAAAGAATTCCATGTGGATGATTTTCAGACCCTATAGTTTATCACTTCTGTTTTATATATTTTACGTCATTTTCAGTCCAGACGGCAATGTCCTGCTACACACTCAGCAGTAATCAGCCATCAAAATCAATTTGATATGGATATGCAAGAGTACCACAGTGAATACATGAATGCATGGTAATAAGTATACAGAGTATGCAATCATTATTTTAAATAACATTAAAAATTGGGTATTTTCAAACTGGGACACACTTGCAGCTTCAAAATGCAATGCTGAAATTTATTAGCAAATGCATCCGTCTAATTTGAAATAATTTGTTGCTTGTGGAGTTCTTGTCACTGGTTAAACGCATTCACAGATGAATTCACAAGGTCAACTTATTAATTTACTCATTTTGCATGCTGATGTCAAGAAAAAGATTAAGCTTGTCATGTTGGAATTCATGAAATATGAGAGTGAGGCACCAAAAGCGCAGCAGTCGAAACTGATAGTGACAGTCTCCATAAAATGGATTTCACCAGCCTGGTCAAGGTCTTTGCAGCCAACACGTCTGAAGGTAATCACATATATTTTGGTATTGCTATATCTTCCATCTTAATCACTGTTGTTGGTATCATAGGGTGGGTGGAGAAGAGAATTATTTCAAATTGTTAGGATGATAGTGCACACCATTTCTGTTGGCTGTTCTGCTTTGAAGGGATTCTGTTTATTATGTTCTATTAGTATTTCTGTAAATTCAATCTGTGATATATACATTTGATTCCTTGCAATCATGTGCTATTAGTCATGAATTCATTCATTCATTCATTCATTTGTTAGATAATTGTCATACTACGTCCACTGGTGCAATTTCTGTTGCACCAGTGGCGTAGAATGACTATTTTTGTGTCAATATTTGTATTTGGCATCAGTGTGCCTCTCTCTGCATGAACATGTACTGTAAAGATGTTGGAGTGAGAGAGAGGGAGAGAGAGGGAGAGAGAGACAGAGAGAGGGATCCAACCTTTCACCATTGTGGTTTCTGACATCTACAGATTCTGAGCTGATCTGAACATGCTTAGACAGGTTGGAAGAGTTGACTTATTGTGTCAGAACATCTATCAGTGAAGTAGTTCTCACACATATACACACAAACACAGAAGCAAACAGACATATGCGTGTATGCATGCTCACACACATTCAGACAAAGATACCTGTATACACACACACACAGAGACAGTAAGATGAATTGCACACATCAATGTTTCCATCTTCCATCCCACGCTGCTGTGTCACGCCCATGAAAATGACTTTGATTCATATGATGGGACATGTGTGTGAAGTAGGAATTTTGCAACATGTTGCGAATGTTCCACAAGGGAAACAAGGGAAAAGCTAGAAGAAAACTCAAAGCAGATGAGGAGAGGCTTTTGAATGATTTATGCCCTAAACTTGGCATCCGAGGCTGGAGCATCCTCTACTGCACACTCTCTCTGACATCCTTGAGAAGTTGGGAGAGTTTTTGAGAGCTTGTACTGTAGTAATAGACACAGTCCACAGTGATCAGTGAATAAAAGAGTGATGTGAAAATAACATGGAAAGGGAACGGTAGTTCAAAAACAATTCTTTATATGAATTCACATTCAGCAGTGAGCCCGTACCACTACAAGTAGTTGAGGATCTGTGTGGTGATAGCACATCCTCACTATTACTGAGATTTTCGAAGCTCAACAATTTGACTTTGTTTTTTTTCATTCAAGGGCCTGACATTGAGGCCAGAGAAATGTTGCTGTCACTGACCAACCACAGTAATGTTGTTAGCTGTGTCATTTAGCGGTGCTGTCCCTGTTATAGATGGATAGCGGTGAACCTCAGAGGAAGTTTTGATGTGTGTTTGTGTGTGTGTGCGTATAGATATGCGTGTGCTTGTGCAGATGTGATACAATAGATTGTCTATGTGTGTGCACATGCACTCTGAAAATGGTTGCGTCGGTCTACGTATGCCTCTCAGCACTTGTGTGTACAAATGAACGTGTGGGCACGTTGCGTTCCTCCAGAGGCAGGATGCTGTTTCCACATCCCTCTCTGCCTATAATTAGACGTCCTGATAAAACACCGGTTTGCTGGCGCTTGCAGGATCAAACAGTGATGAGCAGGCAGCTCTCTTCACAGCACAATGCAGACGCCAGGTGGCTGTCCTTGAGTGGAGGGCTGCAATGTATGCAGTAGGCATCTTGAGGGCAATTCATCAGAAAAGGCTGATATTACATGATACCTCTTTTGCAATCAAGATATGGGGTATTAATTATTATGGATGATGTCCTCATCACTTGTCATCATCTTTGATTTGCCATGTTAAGGAGATTTTCTTTCCAATTTCAGCATTTTCAATGTCTTAGCTCATTAAAGTGCAGTCTAACTGACTGTCTATTACAGTATGTGGATCTCTCACCACATCCCCCCCCTCATTCTTCACTCTCTCCCTCTACACACACACACACACACACACACACACACAGACGACTCTATCTTAATCACTAGCAGTTAAGTAGTAGCGTGTGAACTATTAAGCCTGTCAGCCACCAGCTCCCTCTATGACAGGACACTGAGAAGTGAGGAGCAAATAAGGGGGTTACTTTTAGGACAAATGTGGTGTAGGTGGCACAGATGTGGTACCTTGGTTGAGCTTTTGTGTTTAAATGTCAAGTTATCCCTTTGGAAAGATCCAAGGTCACCACGCTCTAGGAGAGTTCGGTCTGAAATAGTAAACAATAACTAATGTGCCCTAGCGCCAGAAAGGAGAAGGAAGGGTTCAGCCTGTCCCGCTCCATGGAGAATACATGACTTTCACTTTGATGTTCTTTAATGAACCATTTGCTTGCTGTCATACCCTCAACACACACACACACACACACAACCCATCAACCATGGCCATTGAATACATCACAGAAGAGAGAGAATACATGGGAAAGGGGAGAAAAAATGATTGACTTTGGGAGAGACTTCATCAGATATATATCAAAATTTTAATTTGAGTGATATTCCTCTGTAATAATGAAACAGCATGAAGGCAATTAGATTATCTCAAAAGTGTCACAATTGAGGTAGTGACCAGGTACTAATTTCATCAGCATTAGATAATATATTAACCTTAATTTAAGGTTAATATAGGTTAATAGGATCCTTTAAAGATCCTTATCCGTTAAGGTCCTTAAAGGATAAGTTTGGTAATTTTCAACCTGGATCCTATCTTCCCATGGCCGTGTGTCTAACTGACTCGTGGGAACAAGAATTTTTGAAATTGGTCCGGTAATGACTGAGTCCGTAGCTGCTAGCGGTTAGCGCTTAGCTTAGTGAGTCCGTCCAAAATGTGAATCTTCGGGGCAAGTGTATAGTCCTCTAAAGGCATTTTTCTTTGCCACTAACAGGCTGCGATTGTTGTTATAAGTGTCTGACAGGCTTGATCTGGTCTGTTGCTATTGTGTTAGCATCCACAAGGAGCACAACTAGCTACAACAGCGGCTGTCCCTATCAAAGATAGGTCTATATACAAGAAGAGGTCTCACTTCTCACGAAAGACAAACATTTTATTTCGCTGTCTGGATCCTGTCAGACACTTATAACAACAATCGGAGCCTGTCAGTGGGGGGGGGCACCTTTAGAGAACTATACACTTGCCCACGTTATAGCCGCTAATCGCTAATCACTAAAAACAGTGCTCACTCAATACTGGATCAATTTTAAAAAATCTTTTTCCCACAGTCACATAGACACACGACCATGGGGAAATAAAGTCCAGGTTGAAATAAACCAAAATTATCCTTTAAGGCAGACCCACAAATTAACCTTGAAATGATTAAAAGCCGTAACGCAATATTAGTTTTTAGTATAACTTCTAAACCATTCTTTATTGTTATGTCGTTGTCACAACAAGTGATATCTGGATTCCTTTTTTTCTCAAACTTTTACTTTCAACTGGCACTGAGGCAGCTCTACAGTGATGGTGCCATGCCATTGGTCCGACGGGCCATTATGCCGAAATCCAAATAGTTTAAAAACTTCCCATTGGAGCGAAAGCCCATTAGTCCGATGGCCCGTTATCCTGACAACAAAAGCCCACTGCTGTGAAGGCCGAGAAACTGTTACTATGTGTCTTCATCAGCTGAGGGGAATTTATTTTACAGTAGCGCACGGCACAGTAGCCAATCAGGAGCGCGCATCTGACACTTATGCTACATATGTGCATACTGTATGCGTTGCTCTGAGCTATGGGGGATTTTCTACAATCGCATTTTGTAAACGGTATCTTTGCTTTGCACGTCAAAATACACTAATGTAGGAGTTGATGTACAGTAAAAGGGAGACGGAGCAGCCGCTCGGGTAGTGTAGTGGTATATTCCACTGCCCAACGCTGAGGTCGCAGGTTCAATCCTCGGGGTTGCTTCTGGCTTGGCTGGGCGTCCACAAAGCCGGATGAGGGAATTTGTCCTGGTGGAAAGAAGCGGCTGGCTGACTACACATGTATCGGAGGAGTGATGTCTAGTCTTCACCCTCCCCAGACCGACAGAGGGGGTGGAGCAGCGACCGGGGCCGATTAGGCAGAGGGAATTGGACGTATAAATTGGGATTAAAAAAGGGGATAAAATTCGATTAAAAAAAATAAATAAAAAGGAGACAGAGATCTACTTGTGTGTGGAAAAGCTCTCTTTATTCCACTAGCAACAGCAATAACAACACTCAAACATAACGTCATCACCTGCTAGGGTGCATGGGTAACGGAGTCCAGGAAAGCTACCAATGGTAGGGAGAAAATACTGTGTATCTAAACATGGGCGAGATCGCCGTGAATTAAAATTGATTTCTTACTAAATGTCCCGCGGGTGAGTGGCCACCACACTAAGATATTAAGGGAAAAAGACGACAGAGGTAGCCTAATACCTAACCATAAATAATGGCAGTGTGCCTCATGAGGATGAGGGTAGAAAGGCCTTCATGTCTGGAGAGGAGGGAGTATGAGAGGAAGGGAGGACAGAGGTTATGAAAGGGTTAAAGTTGAGTACGAGGTGAGAGCACAGGAGAGAGCGCTGAGAGGAGTAAGGTCTCTGGTTCTGAGTTGGGGGTTGTTGAATTCATTGCCTCTTTGCTCACTACCCAGTCAGCGCCTTACCAATTGACTGATTGGCTACTGTGCCGATTGACGGCCACTAGTTCTGAGTTATCCGGTCTAGCCAGCGGATCAGAAGAACGGACTTCCTCTCCCAGCCGCTGATCATTTAGTTTTTAGCTTTTACAGTCATTTTTTATCCACCAGACGTTTTTCAGTGCGATTGCTTTGTTGAACGTATTTGCTTGACAAACGCGATATGTTAGCTTGCTTGCTGACAGGATATGGCAAAAGGTTGATGTAAAAAAGTCCAAATATTCCTTTCCATCTTTACAGGCTGAATACAGACTCACTACTGACTTCATTTATGTCTTGATTTCTTGGATTGAAAACCTTTTTATTAGAGTTATTGATACAAGAAACGTGATGCATTTAAGGCCGTTTGTGTCACAGTTTACCTGCATTATTGATTTCATCTTCTATCTAAAGCAAAACAAGCTAGTCTTTTGAATTATAATGATTTCACAAGTCAACTCAAGTCAAAGTATATTAGCAGTGCAATATCACAACAGGGTGTCTCATGACACATTACAACAATAAAACAGTATTCACACCAAACAGTATTGGTATATTAGGGGATCCAAACCAATTAACATAACAATAAACTATCACAACATTAACACAAGAGCAGGATTTAGCAAGATAAACAATCTATCTATTCTATAGCCTCACCATCACACACACACCAATCTGGGAACCCAGAGGCTCAATCGGTCTGACGACCGTCTAAGCCTCTGGGATCGGCGGCCACTAGTTTTGGGTTATCCGGTCTAGCCAGGATATCCGGCCGCCGATCATTTAGTTTTTAGTTTTTACGGTCATTTTTTTATATCAGACTTTTGCCATAATCTGTTGGCAAGTAAGCTAACACATCGCGTTTGTCAAGCAAATACATTAAACAAAGCAATAACACTGAAAAACGGCCTGTGGATGACCGGCCCTCGGAAGAGGAAGTTGCTATCCGTGGATCGTATTTCGTCCGAACCCAGAGTCTACTATTGTTATAGTAGACTCTGGGTTCCGAGATTGTACACACACACACACACACACACACACACACACACACACACACACACACACACACAGTACACAGCTTGTAAGAGTTCTAGTGCCAATTTCCTATCAGAATATTTTCTCTCTAATCATGCTCTTTTTTCCAACTTGTGTCCAGCGCCCACACACATCCAGTAATCAGAAAAAGATTTGTAGGCCCAGTGAGGATAGAAACAAAGGATCCAGTTTTCCCATTTGCTCTCTCAGTAGGAAATCTGTAATGTGAGGGCAAAGGGCTCACTGGGCTCTTGTCTGATAAATCGAGGGCATTGTGTGTTTGTTGCATTGATGAAAAAAAATCCTTTAAAGGGTTTAAGTTTTCACGCTGCTGAAGTCAATAGAGAATTCTCCATTGGGTGCACAGAATCTCGGCCTGTTTTTCTTCTCACTGTTTCTCTTTCTGTGTTTTCCTTTGGTGCCTGCCTCCCTTTCCCTCTTGGTAACTTCTGCTCTCTGTGAAATTCGTTCATGTCAAGCCTTTCTCACTGTCTCATTTTGCTTATTTCGCGCTTATTCACGTACCCTTGCTGAGGGGCATCAATTCTAGTCTGCAGTGGACAATTTATAATGACAGGGGAATACAAATACAAACCTGACAATCACTTTGCTTCTAGATTGTCCCACGAATCACAATCCTTGATTCCATCTTATGTTGGTGTTGTTCACTGCTGGTTCTGCACCTTTCTCAATCGATGAAAGTCTGTGCCGTCTCACATTCCTTCTCTCCCATCTCTTTGTACACCTTAGCATCCCCTTTTAATGTTTCAAACATAATATCGACATAAGAGAAGCAAGGCACATGCCTGGACGTCGTGCGAATACAAACAGAAGCTGATTAGAAGCGTAAAGATCATGACAGTCGGTGCAGGTTTTGTTGCACACATTTCATTTACTCAGGATGTTGGGAGGACTATAAAACCAGGTTATTTAATACCATCCAGACAAATCAATAAGTCTGACAGGAGCCAATCAATTCATCATCATATCAAGATCAATCCAGGTTATGCAGAGAGGAAGACCAAACCTGGAGCGCAGCGCTGCCTGAGCTTTTCAGAAGATTATACTTTATTTTCCGCTCACTACTTTCAAAATGATTTCTGCGGTTTGTGAAAACGTGAAATGCAATTGCAAATCCGGTACTGAACAAAATGTGCGTTCCACTGCTCAGTATATCAACGGCTCATTGAAATCCCTCCTGACCTCTCATATATTGTTTGCGTCTATTTCCAAATTTATGCAAACAATTTCCATTCCAACTCTGATCATCATATGGGAGGTTCATGCTTCAGTTTGTATTCTTGTTTTTTTTAATTTTGGCAATGTCACTTATTGAAAAATAATCAACAGTCTGTTTGTTCTCCAGAGTAACTACAACAACGGACATTTCAACGGGATTTAAACTATTTGATGAACAGAGCAATAGTATGCAATGCAGATGACGGATCCCTCCAAAACTGGTTAAGAAATACACAGACGACATACAACTTTCGCTGCATATAGACATCTGAATTAAAAAGGCCTATAGCGGATCTTCGATCTTCGATAGTTTCCAATGCAGCATGGCCCTGCTTGTACATTTGGGTTTTCTTTTCTATTTCCTCCAGACCATGTGTTCTACCGAGCTGTCTGCATGGTGCACGTGAGTGTGCTTTGTGAGGTCCTCGAGGTTTACAACAAACTAACAACCCTCTGACCTCCAGTTAGAATGAGGACTTTCCATCTCTGGACAAGTTGCCCTTCGAAGCTCTCTCCTGCCACTTAAATGGCTAATGGCTCCCCTCTCCTTAATGCAAGCCAATTAGGAGGCCTCACACTACAAAGTGCTCTGGCTCTTGGCGTTTTGGGGATAGTAGATTGTTTCCAAAGTGGAGGAAGGGAGCATGCACTTTGTGAGGATGGCTCATCAATCATCATTTAACAGCCTTTAAATGGTTGTGTGTCTCCCTAAGGGATTTGGGGATTGAACTGCCAAAGATACAAAGCGCTAGACTACTGTAAGTTTACCAAAGTAAGCAGTTTCCAAAGTGTCTACTCACCTCAAACTCAACATTCAGTTGGACTAAGGTATGCATAAAGGTTTTAGTTGTAAAATTGGTGTGGTAATAGTGGTAACTGTTTCTTAAACCACAGTTTTCCTTTAAGATGACAGGAACTGTTATGATGCTGTATTGCACTATGGCTCACCTGGCAGACACACCAAGTGTTATACTGAAATCTTTCGACAGCATCTGCACTCCTATTATATTTTTCCAATGTCGGTCTTCACTGAAAACCACCATTTCTCTCCAACTGCTTTGCATGACACATGTTCAGGATGAAGAGAAAAGCTGCTGCTGATGGCCTACATGCTCATGGACAGGCTTACTTCAGAGTAGCAGAACTATTATATGCGCTTTCTGAGAGAATCACACCAGCTATGCCTGTGGACTAAAATTTGAGTTCAGAAATCCAGTAAATCCTGTGAACACAGACCATTTTAAAGCTGATCGTTAAACTCTGAATATGCATCCTCTTCCCCCAATCACATCTATTTGCACTGATAATCTCTGCTTAGACTTGGCACGGTGCTTGGCATACAGAGTAAATACACATGCACACAAAATATTTCTCTCTAACCTTCATCATCATCAACAACAACAATGAAACAACATCTATACCTTACAATTTGGCTCCACAACGAAGAACCTTTTTCCACACCTCTGAACAAGTACGAGCAAAATTAAATTATTGTGGGAAAGAAAGGGGATAATCGGCTATTTAAATCCTCTTTTGTACCTTAGGTATAGCAAACGTAATGAGTTGTGAAATTACGGTGCTGAGCACGTGTGAACGAGACACATTTTAGGTGGGTTTTACATTTAATATGGACAAAATGTTAAAAGCAGGCCAAGCTCTTTGCATATCAATACACTAATTTCTAGTTGTAACACGTTTGGGATCGACTCTCTGGAGAGGAAACAATGCAAAGCCAGAACAGAAGTGACTTCCAAGTTGTTAACCGACAGCTTGTTGTGCACATTTGAATATACTAGCGACGAAAACATGATTGAAAAAGCAACCAAAGCTTTCACCACTTTCATTTCCACCATTGTCATTCATGTTCAATGTTCCATGCCATTTAATCAGTCTCAAATAAGCCTTTTCACACTTGTCAGCCAGCGTTACTTAAAAAAATAAATTGTACTTTAATTTATATTGGCACCACTGATTTTATAGGACAATGAGCTCTTTCATGTAGCTCAGAAGCAATCATCATTTTACATTTCCCAAATTCTTGGCACCCCCCGTACCCCTCCTCATGTGGCTTTAAGACCTGGAACTGTGATCAAGCATTGCCAGGTACGCAGTCGCAGTTTGTATTGGCATTTTACAACAGAATTAAAATGATCCATTGTTAAGCGTACATTGGGAGTATGAAATATCCAATGTTTATTCACCGCAGGAGATGATGAATAACTGCTCTGATGGTCCCCTGCATCAATCAGTCAGGTTGGCTCATTAGGTCAGCAGATTCTCAACCACAGGGGGATAGTTATTCAAATCCCTAAAAAAAATATGCAGAGACAGTGAAAATAAATACCTTGTCCATGAATAAGAATAGCATACAGACCACAAGCTTCATGCGAGGGATATAGCTACTCTGACATGCTGAATATTCTTATGAGAGTCAATAATGCTGTGAGTTACAGTAAATAAGCAAAATGATACATATGCATATTATAGGAACAAATACGTGCATGAATGTGTACACAGCACGCACACCACACACATACACTCTCTGCGTCCTTGCTATTCCCCTAAGCACAGGGCTAGATAGGAAGGTAATCTCTCAAAGCCATTTGAACTGTGGGAGCTCATCTCCTGCTGGGTTGTTTAGTTTTCAGAACCAGGCCTACTGAGCTGTCTTACTCACTCTGCTCTCTCTCTCTCTTCATCTCACTTGCACTCTGACTGTAAATCTCTCTCTCTCTTTCTCCCTCTCTCTCTCCCCTGTCACCCCGTCCTCCTCAGCAGATATCTGGGTTGCATTCAGGAATCAGCCAGTGAACGCCATAAGGGAGGGGGGTACCATAAACTTTGACTGTGTGCCAGCACTGTTATTTTCTTCATCACAGAACCCGCCTTGACACAAATAATGGAATGCACTGGCAGTCTTTCAGAAAGACAGTGGGGGGAAAGTGGGCCACTGCCAACCCCGGGCTATGCAAATCCATCCACAGCCGTCTGAGTTTAGAAATCTAATGATCAGACTGAACTCAAGCACTTTCCACCCTCGCTTTTTCCAAACTCTGACTTCTCTCCTATTTCCTCTCTCGTTCCCCTCTCAGACTCTTTTCTTCCCCCCGCCCTGTTACTGGCTCTGCCATCTGGTGCGAGTGCCCAGGAGATGGACTCGGCTCCAGTTTGCGCCCAGGGGGTTTAGAGTGGCAGGCTGGCACCAGGGCTGCTGATTCCAGAACAATCTATGCTGCGCTGTTGTGGCTCGTTTTTGTCTCTGACGGGCACCGTGACCACTCGAGCATGTGCCTGCAATTAAGAGCTGTGTTAAGTAAAAACTGCAATTTGCAAGGCAACCGTGAAGGTGCACTCCAATAGAACAAAGCAAACTGAAAGGGAAGAAAAGTGGTCATGGTAAAAAAAACAATCAACCCATCCATTTAATGCCAGATACAGTTTATGTCAGAGAAGGTTTTGATTGTGTTTTTGGCAGATTGCATGTAGGCTCCTATTATAGGTCTCCTACTGAAACCAAAAACACTCAAATACTGCTATGGACCGAACTAACTCCACGATTTTGTGATATTGATTCATCAAAACAGGTGATTTAAGAAAATAGATTCAAAATTCAAAGCATCTGAATTTAAAAGTGGCAGTGTTTTTAGTTTGCTGGGTTGGAAATGGGTTCATCCAGAGGACAGCACTGTTCTAAATCTCTCTTTCCAGCAGGGGTACTTCCACTGTTCATTATTGCCTCCTCAAGCTTTCTAATAACTGCTGTCACTAGTAGATGTGAACAGCAGTGAGAGGAAACATATTTAGGCATCTGCTTTAGACTTTTTAGCTAAGGCTGACAATTACAGTAAGATTTCAGCAACAAGGATTCCTATTTTTGTCATGTGAATAGTGTGCTTACCATCAAAAGCAGCTGGCTATGGGAAAATATACTGTACTCACAAAACAGAATTAAACAGGCCACTCTGGTGACTCACATGAATGTATATCTTTGTGTGTAACAGGGACCTGGGGATGCCTGAACAGCATGTGTGCATGTGTGTAAATGCATATTGTATGTGTAGCTCTTGTGCTTGTGTAGAGAATGCTCACATTGTATGTGTTGTGTGGATACACATCAAAGCGTGGCACCCAAACTGGCTCAAAAGTGATCTCAGCATGTAATGGTGTAAGATATCAAAGATGATTTCCTCAGAGAAACAAATGGTGCAGTCTATTAACCCCTTAGGCATCAAACCCGTGCATGTTAATCTTGAGATAACTCGTATCCTTTGCAGTTTAAATGTAATTGCATTTTCATTAATCCAACACTTATCTTGAACATATATGCCAAGTGGGCTTTGACATTCACTGCCTGCTGAGCAATAACATTCTGTGTGATGAAAGATTCAAGACAGTGACACAGGTGATAGATGATATGTTTTGTCTATAATTCCCATTTGCATTTTCATGTTCAGCTCAGCGTGATGGCATAATATAGCTTAACTATTTACATTTACATTAATTTGTTTATGCCTGATTTGTAGAGGTACTGACATTTTGTTGCACATTCTTCTTGATGGGTTAGTGCTTTAAGTTCCATTACTGGATGCATGATGAAATATACTCCCTTCAAATAGACTGAACATGTTTGCAAAAGATAACATGAGATGAAACTCTGATGATCCCCATGGGGGAAATGAGTGTGGAGCAAAGCACAGAATTAAAAAAAAAAGATGATCTGATGAAGAGTAATTAAATTTTACTCTAAAACTCCAATACTCTGCCATGGTGCTGGAATAATATTTACTTTAGGACGATTTCTAAGCTCAGTGACTCAGTGCAATACAGAGAGTGGTGCTTTACTATGGTGCCAATATCTGATCACACCCCACTAGCCAAATCAATATTGTTTGATCTGTGACATGTAACCCCAATGTGTGCAGTAATTATTGTTTCATCTCGCAGTTGCTTTAGATGTGCAGGATGGCAGGGTGGGATGGTTCAGGGGGCCCCTGGGGAGAGAACGTCTCTATGTTCTAGGAACCAAGACAGCTTTTACACTGAGGTTTTGATCAGCCCTCGGGCCAAACAGAGACAGACGTGTGTGTGTGTATGGGCTGTGTGTGGAGGTAAGAGGATGTGGGCCTGTGCCAAGCATGAGAGCACTTGCTTGAAGGTGACAGGCTCAGGGTGTGTGTGAGAGGTAGAGGGACCAAGCTCCTGCAGGCTTGGCATGGCCAGGTCAGACTCCTCTTGTGGACACAAGCCCATTAACACATTAGGGCCAAAAGCTAATGCCTGGGCACTGTCTGACAACCTCCTGGCCCTCCTCTGCTTCATAAATTGACTTCATGGCTCTCAACAACTTGGCAGATTATGGACCAAAATGGATTATGATGCATCCATTAAATGTATCTAATGCCGTTGCAGTGCTTTATGAACATGGTTATATCCTGACGCATTATTACAGTGATAGGTAACTGGTCGCCTGAGGGCATCATCGAGTTTCCACATGCATACAAAGCAGCCCCCATGATTTTCTTGCCTCGTGTAGTAACAAACACCTACACCAGCTTAAGCCACAATTTCAGGATTATTATGAACCTTCAATATGTATCTGGTGCCACCTTGTCTAGGTGGGGACCACCTTACCCCATTCTTTCTGAACATTGCTTGAACTTTTCAGCAATCGCTAACATCAACACAATTTGAACATTGTAGATGCAACATTTTTCAGTAAAACAGCACAAATTTCTCAATTTGGGTCTTTGTATGCCTTGATTAATGACCTAATTAGCTCATTATACAAGGCACAATACATTACTCACGAGTTGCACTTACAGCTTATGTTCTATGCTAACTAGCTAGCTAAACTTGCCAAATATCATTTATATAACAGCTGTTGCATGGGGAACAGTATTTTGGGCAAAATAGTATGTTAGGCAAAGACAATCTTATGGATGTACATGTTTCTCTGCTGGTTTATCTAAACTGGATCCCTGGAAAGCATCAGGAAGGGGGCTTTCCTCACCAAAATGTATCTTGTCTTATCTTTTCCCTTGATTCGGGGTATTACCGAGCAGGCACTAAGAGAGCATGTCTGAATTGAGCAACATATATGTGACCCTGGGCAGAAAGTACTGTAAGGGAGCTGTAGCAGAACTATGTCAGAGTTTGAAACAAGTGAAGCATGTTGTCCACTACGAATGATGCAGCCACCCTTTGAGCCAATCAATAACAAGATGTCATCGTGCCAAGTTTCAACAAAGTCGGACCAGTTAAAGTTTGAAATTTTGACCTTTAATTATAGCATTAGCATCAGTGTAATCAATCAGTGAACAAAGTGTCAAAATGCATCATCCTGCCAACTTTAGTCAACATTTTGTCAAATACTGGTGTGAAGAAGCATCACACAGTTTTGTTAAAACAGAACAGTGAGTTTACGCTCGATCCATAGTCCCACATTAACATGAGTGACAGCCACACTGTGTGATGTCAACTATTCGACTATTCTATTAATTGGCGATGTGATTTACTGTAAGACGCTTCCCAAGACATAGAAACAAAGGTGACAGCATTCCTCCTAGACACAAATTAATTCCTTCTAGCACTAAATTGAGACTAAAAGCATTTCTCCTATTTCTCAAATTCAACTCAAGAAAAACAACCACATAGACATGTTTATCTCACTTTCACTCAAGGGATCTAAAAAATGATCTTAAATAAGTGTCATTTAACTCTCCTGAATATGTCTCCATGCATGAGACCATTTTCCTATTGAAGCCACGGGGGCAGCAACCATGGAGCTTATTACCATTATAATAAGCTCCTAAGGGGATTTTAGGAGAAGCCCCTTTCAGATGTAGTGATCAAAAATGATACAGAATTGAGATATTCCCTGTTTCTTAAGAGATGAATAAAAGACGACTGAGTAAAATATATATTTTTTCTCTGGGAAGGTTCTCGTCTTTTATTTGACCACAGACAAACACAGTGGTCAGTCACCTTGTGAAGCTGCTATGACGATGCCAAAGTCATGGTCTGTGTGAGAGCTACAGTAGACTAGCCAGGGTCCTGCTGGGCTGCTGTTATGGACAAAATGACATCAATATACTCTTTGACAATCTGGGAACCCAGAGGCTCAATCAGTCTGACGACCGTCTAAGCCTCTGGGTTCGCCGGCCACTAGTTTTGGGTTATCCGGTCTAGCCAGGATACCCGTCCGCTGATTATTTAGTTTTTAGTTTTTACAGTAATTTCTTATATCAAACTTTTGCCATATCCTGTCGGCAAGCAAGCTAACACATTGCGTTTATCAAGCACATACGTTAAACAAAGCAATAACACTGAAAAACGGCTGGTGGATGACTGGTGGATGGAAGAGGAAGTTGCTATCG
>CABFOS010025805.1:14547-26621 GCA_900660315.1 Diretmoides pauciradiatus
GACCTCCTTCATCACCACACGCCTACCCGCCGCCTCAGGTCTGAGGATGCTAACTTCCTCCAACCCATCAGAACTAAGCTCCGGACCTGGGGCGACAGGGCCTTCGCCTTCGCCGCCCCCACACTCTGGAACGCCCTCCCCAGCCATATTCATCAAGCAGATGAATCAGCATCAGCATCGTTTAAAAAAGCTCTCAAATCTCACCTTTTTACCCTTGCTTTCAACCCATGAATTTCCTACCCTCTCACCTTTTATGTATTTTTCTCTATTATAGTTGTTTTGTCATGTTCTGTAAAGCGTCTTTGAGCACTAGGAAAAGCGCTATATAAATCCGATGTATTATAATTATTATCATCATCATCATCCCTCCAGAATCAAACCAGTGGTGATGGACATGCTTTCTTACTGTCTACTGTCCCACTTCTTTTAAACCACTCTGTCATGCATAGTTTATGTTGGCTTTAAAAGACATGGTGGTGTACGCTATCTGCACCAGCTACATCGAACGGAACGGGACGACCGCAATGCAACAACTTCTGGACTGTGGGTGCCTCCATTTCCTTTTCTTGAGTCTTTTCTTGTTTAGTTTTCACACGCTTGATTTGATTTTAATTATTCAAGTGAATTAATGGGCAGCAGTATCACAGCCAAAGGAAATTTGAGGAGTGTGTTGATGATCAGAAAGTATCAGAAAGACATAGAGTACTCAGACAAACTGGTTACTGATGCAAGTCTTTCTGTGGTTCATTTCTGACACCAGTGATCAATGTCATTAACGCCAGCTATTCACTCAGTTTACATGTTGGTCAAAAAAATGTATGACCATAGCAAATACATCCAAAATGATACCGCAGACCAGAGAGCTGTCCTGGTCACTTACAAGATACATGAATCAAGGAAAAGCCAACATATTGCGTTTTCAGGCCAGACCTTTCTAACATTATGCAGGAGTATTTTGTTGCAATGCATTATGCATTGGCGAACAGTTAGCGAAGGACTTCTTTAGTGTGCAGTGCATCCAATTCAGGACACTCTTGACGACCACAGTTTTGAATGCTGGCCAACGGCATCATGTCTTAAATGTGCAGCGTTTCAAATCTGATAAATTTTCCTTCATTTTGTCAGTGTTGTTGCGCATTAAATTGATTTCAAGGTGTCTTCCCACAGTCTGAGCCTCTGGACAGAGTAGCACCCTCTGCAGACCACGGGCTGTTAAGGAACTGATGCTAATCTAGATGGAAGACTGGGGGGCTGCTCCTCCTCTCGCTCTACCCCTTCTCACTCTAACTCAGCCCCCTCTCTCTCTCTCTGTTGAAGATTGTACTGATTGTGGTGCAATATCCCATGACCATGGTCAGAGCTGCAGACTGAGGCACAATTTCTCTCAGGCTTATTAAATCAATGTTGTATGCCTCCTGAAGCAATGAGTGGATATACATGTGTTCTTCACAGCAGCTTACCGCCAGCTCTCTGACACGGAACAAAGCGAATGCTTGCATGTGATGCTCATCAAAAAAGACTCCCTTTTAACCCCCCCCCCATGCATTTGCCTAATCTATGAAGAAATAAAACAATCCTTTGGATGTGTTATCTGCAGATCTATTCAGAGACAAGCTTTGATATGTATGAGGATGCTCTCATCATTATTCATGCACCTAAACTTATGCATGTTTATTTTTGCTGCATTGTCTGTATTTTTGTACCAAACAAATATATCCTCAGTGGGTTTCGTTTTTCCCTCCACTGCATGTTTAGTCTAAATGTTTTTTCACGACAGAAGTTGAAGTGGCTTGCGGGTGTTAGAGCATAACAAGGTTGAAGTGTGCGGCTATTGAGCCTGTGTGACTGTGTGAGTAAGGGACCTGCCCCTAGACATTTGGACTACAGTATCCTGCTGACTTGCTTGCTCACACTGCCATAGAAACAGGGTTCCTGAGTGCAGTGGAAGCTCATTCTGTTTAGGAGCAGGCAAGGGAGAGCATCAGGAGGATAGAGTGAGGGACATAGAGAGAAGCAAAGAGAGAGAGAGAGAGGGAGAGAGGGATCAAGGGGAGAAAGTGAGAGACACTGTCACCGGTGAGTACACAGCTGTCACACTAGATTCAATCACTTGTTAGAATTGGATGCTTTGAGCTTCTTCTTTTTTCTGTCTTTTTTTTTGATGATTGATTTCTCCAGCTTGATTTCAGAGCTGGTGATGTAGTACGAAACAGGTTGCAGGTTGTCAGTGTGCTGGGGGATGAGAGAGAGTGTGGAACCTACAGTACCCAAGCAGCGCATGGTGCTTTGCTATGAGATGCAGAACTGGCTTTTATTTATTGATGAGTTCATTACTTGATGGTCTTTGTCTAACAGCATATATTTACATTTGAATAATACATGCTAATAGAATCTCAACTAGCCTCTTTCCCCTTTCCAGCAGTCTCTTTGACCACTGTAGATCATACTCTTTTTTTCTCCATCATTTATGAAGCACCATGTTAATATTTGATTAGAGTGGATATCTGCAGCTGTACATTCTGCTTCTATCTTACACACTTCTGCTTTTTATTGCTATCTGAACCCTGGTGAAATAGGCAAGATATTGACTTCTCCTTTCCGCAGCGTTGTTCAATTATTGAACAACTGAGCTAATGCTTAACGTTCAGCGCTCCACCTGTGTGATAGAGATGAAGAGACATGCTCAGCTGTATATAGCGTAAAATGTTAAGTCAGGTAATGGCTGTGTGTCTGTGTGCTTGTGTTTGCATGTGTGTTTGTGACACTTTTCTCGTGCTGGGGGTTTGATCAACGCGCACCATGCCGCTTTGATGAAGGACCAGTGCCGTGGGGCTAATTGGGGGGTGGGTAGACCAGGGTGCTCTGTGCCTTGTGTCAGCCTGAGCTTGAGGAAACAGTGTATTCTGCCACATTGTCAGTTCTGATTAAAGGTACATGAGATATGCTGCTAATTTGCAAGGAAGAGTAAAGACTCCTGCCGTGGTTTGTGTCAATAAAGCCAGGATGCAAGCGATTAAAATATCTGCTACAAAAATACACGGTGTCATAACCTGTTATGCTGTTTTGATCTGAGTGTTATTCCTGCCAGTATGTGTGTGTGTATGCATGCGGTTCCCTTGGATCCCCTGCCTCTCTTCACCTACAGTGCGGTTATATTCTATATTCTAGTCTGTCACTCTCCTACCAGCAGCAGCAGCCTTGGGAAAAAGCTCAATTGAACAAATCCAGCCAGCCTTATCAGTTTTCTGCTGGCTCCTGCCATGATTGGACCCTGGTGGCCCTTTCTGGCGTGCTGTGTATTTGTGTGTGTGTGTGTGTGTGTGAGTGTGTGTGTGTGTGGGTGAGCGCATGTGACCGAGTGCATGCATGTGTGTGTGTAGTCAGCAGCAGTGACATGATTGTGTCTGATTAGGATGGCCGTAGGGGTCCCCCGCTTTCCTTGTGAGAGGATTCAAGGATTGTGGCATTTGTCTCTTTCTTTCCTCTCTCATGTGATGTGTTTTATGACTTCATGTTAAAATGTCAGTCACTATGGGTGGACTGTAAAATGCCCCTGTGAGGAAGCTCAGTGTGTGAACAGCAAAGCACAATGGTGTGATAAACCTCGTAAAGCACACAGCTGGGAAAGCGCGCCTGCAGGATTGGGGCGAGATAATGCTGAGCTCTCTGGCGGCCTCTTCCAGGCACAATCTGTTTTAATACAATATAAAATTGGACTAGATTTTGACAGCAGTGTGGCTTGGATCAATACCCTGGCCGTCCGTGAGGGGAAATAATGTTGCTCTTGTAAACTGGAGGATATGCTGTATTGACGATGATTGCACTTGTTCTGCGGAAGTGTGAGAAGCAAGTGTGAAAAGACCTGGAGGAAAACTCTGTTTATGAGGTGAGAAAATATGCTTGCTGCACTCTTGAATTGTGAGAGAGAAAGAGGAGCTGTTGTGCTGCTGTGTAGCTAAAATACATATGGCAGCGGCTATCATTTTCATATTATTGCTCTATGAATTCTTGGTAAAATTGCTTCATAAATAACTATTATACTTATCACAACTTGATCTCGTAAGAAAATAAATCTAATGAAAAATGAATTAAGTCCAAAGGCATGTGGGGCACAGAACTGAAATGCCTGAATTTCAATAGGGCTCAGCCATTGAAATCCTTACTGCAATCTGCGTGCCTTCATCAAAACCTGATGTTTTACTGAATTCCATCCCAAAGACCACCAAGTGGAGATAATACCCACTCACCCAACAAGACCCCTTCATACTGGGTTTGATTAGCATATTGAAGAAAATAAATTAAATTTTCTTCACCCTGAAAAGTCAATAATGTGGGGGTAAAGGACAGGTTCTGCACCCCAGAATGAACGATGTACTGGGATACTTTGAAGAATTTCTGCAGTGGAGCTGAACTACAGATGACAGTTTACCATTGAACTCACACAGAGGTTAATACAAATGAAAAAAACAACAATGTAGACAATGTTTCATTCATTGCACCACTGTAAATCCAGTAAAGTATCCAACTGCAACGCACGCATCATATCTCAAGTGGCATCGGAGAGGAGAAATACTGTAAGTGGACTCAGCTGCCAAAACTTCACAGATAACTGCCTTGCTGAGCAATGCTGGGCTCCTTTAAATAATTGGGAGTCCTTTTATGTGATAGCTACCTGCGCATGATAACAAGACTAGGTCAAAACCTAGAATGGGGCTGGACCCAGGGCTGTAGTCTAGACCGCCTTGGTCGAGTCCAAGTCCAAATCGAGTCTGATTCAAGACCAAGACCGGGGGGGAGTTGAGAGGGTCGAGACCGAGTCAAGACCAAGACCGCAAAACCACAAGTCCAATTCGAGACCAATACCATAGAAATGTGTTATCCATTGTATTTATTGACTAAAATAGCATCTTTTTGTTTAATGCCTAAAATAGAAGGGAGGTTTCTAATGACAACCAAATTAGTTTTGAGGACAAAATTAGGCACACAATTGTAGGCAGCTTGTTTATTTGTATATATATATATAATTTATTTGTTTATTTGTCGAAAATTGTCAATTGACAATTTTATTTATTTTATCTATTTATTTTGAAAAACGTTCAAATAAAAAAAACAATAATATTATGTAACGATTCAAGACCAAGTCATATTAACTACAATCAAAAATCAAAAATTGGTCTCGACCGGACTCAAGTACTACTACTGCCCTTGCTGGACCGTGTGCAATGCTACATGAATATGCTTTATTTGCTTTATTCACACATCACATCATTAATACATCACCGTATTAAATACAAATGACTCGGTGTCGACTGCCCCCCGGCCAGCAGCGACGGTCTGCCTCCATGTTTGTTTTGCTCTGAAGACACTTGAATGCATTTCATCACGCGTGTGAACATCACATGTGCGAAAGTTGACCAATGGCAGAACTTCATCACTCAGCAAACTTCATCACTCAGTCAGAGACTTTCTCGTTTGTAGGGCTTGCCTCGCATTCTGCGGCCCAGCCAAAAAAACTGGTCACCGCCATTTTTCTTGCTCAACTATGCTGTAAACATGAGACTAATGGGCTCTGAGCATGCAGGCCCTAGTTGTCATGCCCTGGTTGGTACAACTGAGCCAGAGTGATGATGCATCTTCCCCTTATGGTGACCCCATGGCCGAAGATCAGATCAAATCAAGGTCCAACCCCCACAGAATCTGATGCGGTGGCTGTTTTCTAGGGGCAGTCAGGGCTTTGTTCTGTCCTTTAGTGTGTTCTTGATGGGAAGAGTGGGGGTTTTAAAGATTTGAACCAATGAACCAAAATATGATTGTGAAACCACAATGGGCCACACATATAAATATAATACTAATACTTGATATCTAACCTAATATATCTAATAAACAATAAACCACAGCTATTACTGTATCTTAGATATTGGAGGATTCACTGATGTGTAATGAAATCAGGTGATGTATTGTAGGGAAATCAGTGGATGGAAATCGGACCATTTTATGATGATAGGATTGATTATGACAACGTCTTTGTCTGTGATTGACGTGTTAAATTAATGATATGTGTTGCCTTAATCTCCAAACTCCATTTTCCTGACAGCCTCTGGTAAACAACATACCGTATTTTAGTCGACTGCTAGAAGTGTGGCAAAACATATTACAGTTTCAATTATGTTTAACCAACCGGCTTTCCTAAACCTAATGAGAGACAATAAGAAATGATAGCATCTTTCTACTCTCCCCGTCTCCTCACTATACACATGACAGGGTAGCTGGTTGTCATTTATTATTCATGATTAATAGTGCAATTTTTCAGAGCAATAAAACATATTGAGTGGGGCAAAGCTTTGATCGTGTAATAGCAAACGCCTTTAACTTTTGCGTGTGATGGGTAAAGCACATCCATTTAAAATCCCTGAAGATGAAAATTACTGAGACAGAAAATTAGCTTAATCTACTTTTACTCGGTAAAAATGCAACCTGCTAGTTTTATTATGATAGCTTTAGAAATTAAAACATCCATATGCGGTAGCAGGTCCTCCACCCTTGTAATGTCGTAAATTGTGAACCTCAACTATTTGATAATATGCTGCAGTCCGTCTGCCATCTCACATGAGCTGAGCTCCTGTATTATATAGCTTCCAATTCCAGCTTATTTATGGGTTTCATACTCCTTTCACCATAACTAATCATAATATGTTATATTGAATATAATTTACAAGTCTCTGTATGGTACAAAAGTCATTTATTATAGAAGAATAGGCCAGATATATGGGCCAAGGCTGGGGAGGATGATGAATCAGACAGGATGTAGGTGTACCATAGAGCAGATCGCTGGGGAATGGCAGAAGACCTGATTGGTTTGGGCTGCGGAGGATGATGGGAGCAATGATGGGGTGACTCAAGTTCAAGGACTAGTCAGAACCATGGATGTATGTTTAATAAATAATAATAAAATTGTCAGATGAAATGCGTTAAGAGTAGTTCAAACTGAAGAGGTTGGGTCTAGCCTGATCTTTGCCAATCTCGGAACTCAGAGTCTATTATCGGTGACGATAGTAGACTCTGGGGGCAGACTTCTGGGTTATCCGTTCTAGCCAACGGAACAGAGCAATCAGACTGTAAAATGACCGGCACACAGAAGAGGAAGTTATTATCCACCGGTCAGAGTCGTTATCCGCTGGTCATTTTACAGTCCGATTGCTTTGTATAAGGTATATGATTGACAAACGTGATGCCTTAACTTGCTTGCCGACAGGGTATGGCAAAAGTTTGATATAAAAATTACAGGTGCCCGGAAGAGGAAGTCGTTATCTGGATATCTGCTGGCAAGACCGGATAACCCAAAAATAGTGGCTGTTGCCCTCAGAGGCTCGGGCGGTCGTCAGAACGATTGGGTTCCGAGATTGGATCTTTGCTGACTGGACACCAGGTACTTTCTTGGACTTCTTTGGACAGAGTGCTTGCCTGCTGCTGTTTAGGAGTTTGTAAATCACTCGTAACTTTTGATTTGACACTTCCTCCCACCAGTGTCCATGCCCGACAACAATATTTCATTTGGGAAAAGCAGCTGAATCTATGGCATCTTGATTAGGAGTGATGCCATATGCCGCTTAACCACTAGTGGTATACCATCAGCCACTTTTCGATCTCGGCGCTACTGTCGATTAGGGGGGACGGGACACTCTTCTCTGTTGCAGTCCCACTTTGTGATTAAGGCTGATAAACCGGGTGTATACAGAAAAATCTCACCTACTGCAGCTTTAAATTTCGTCTGTTTGCAAGGCAGAATTTGAACGCCTGGCGTCGGTCAGCCGTGTAGTTGAGAACAACATTTTTTTGCATGGGATGGTGGGAGGGATTCTTGTTTTCACTGATAATATTTTAGACTTGAGCATGTTAATTTGTTTAATTAAGATAGCATTCATTCTCAAAGAGTTCACAGTTACACCTGAGTTATTGATTTTCACTTATTACCTATCAGAAGGTGTGTTACAAATGTCAAAGTAATAACTTCCCACCAACGTAATAAACCATTAACGTTATAACAACTTGCACTGTATAATGTAATAATCCAGTTAACATAATACATATCCCACAAACATAATAAACCTACCACATGTTTTCCTGTTAATGTGATAATTATTACATTAATGGGAGTTATTACATTAACAGAAAGCTTGAACGTTTCAGTTATCAAAAATGAGCTTAAATTGAAGCTATATCTCTTTTTTGTCTACTAAAATATTTCTGGATACACTATTATGCGACATATATAGATATAACCATACAACCTTCCCTTTTTCAAAGAAAGACCCACAGAATTTACTATGAAAAACACAGAAAACACACTCACATACGGGTTTGAGTGTCCTTGGTAAATTGGCATTACAAAGTACCCTCTAGTGTTGCTTTGATAACGTAAACACATTACTCAACCAAACTATGAGGTAAATACAAAATACCATTGTATTCTGCTAAATAGAAAAAGAAAAATTTAAAGACAATGCTCAGTGCTTTAGGTTTATTTTATGTTTGGGTAATAATTCATAATAGTTTAGTTGTTATGTAGAGTATCCAGCTGTTAGACTTGTTTCTATTCTATGTTCTGCTACCTGGACACAAGCCAGGATTTCATCAACCCCCGGCTGGGACTTGGCCAGGGTGTCTGATTGTTAAAAGACCCGACACACCCAATGACCCCAGGAAACATCACTGACGACTAAATGTGTTTTTTTCTTTACATAGCCTCTTGAGAATGATTAAGCACTCCTATTCACACTTTTAACACTTGATCACCAAACACCTTGTTCATGCAAATCTGTGAATGGGTGACAGTCATGTATTGAATTTTGACTGTTATTAGATTATCAGTTCAGTTATTCCAAACTGAAATGTTCAATTGTCCTGTTATTGTAATAACTCCCATTAATGTAATAATTATTACATTAACAGGAAAAATATGGTAATGGTAGGAGGTACCATTTATTACATTTGCGGGAAATGTATTTCGTCAACTGGATTATTACGTTATACAGTGCAAATTGTTATTACGTTAATGGTTTATTATGTTGATGGTAAATTATTACGTTGATAGTATAGATTTATAGATTATATAGAGTCAAAATCCTGTTAAATCCCTGCAGTCCGGATGCCATAGTAACAAGATAAAACATGATTTATATATATTTGAGCTTTGCCTCTGTAATGTCAGAATGGGATTAATGAACATTGTATTGTTCTGTCTGTATCTTGTAAATGCTATGCAGATGCTATGCAAACATCTGAACATTTGCCACCAAGAATCTTCTATGTTTTGAATGTTTATTTTCTCTTCCAGGCAGGATGCAGGCCTGTGAAACACTGGGATCTATATTTGCATTCTGTAAAAGGGCCCATGAGTATTGGCAACCTGGCACATTGAAGGCTGTGTGACAGAGATAGGGGCTCCTGGTCAACAAGCGGGTTAATTGTCTGATAGGACCAGATGCTGATACTGGGCTGAGCCAGCCAATCTCAGTCCTGTGGGAGGCTGCCCCACGGCCTCAGATTGGCCAGAGAAAACAGTAATCAAATGACATTTGACACCGAGGAGAGAACCTGTGTTGAGACTGAGCAAAATTCACTGACTTTGGTAATTAGTTTAACAATTTAACTTTCATGGATAATTGACCACAATATTTTGAACCGTGAAAGGAATTGGATCGTGTGGAGGAGAAGACAGACTGCACTTTGATTAACTTCACACTTGTGGATGAGATAACAGCTTCCTGAGAGTCTCTCCTGGGTGGCTAATTATTGAGTGTGGGCCCTGGCACGTTGTACGAACCCCAAGAAGTCCGTTAGCGAACTCAGGTCATTACCAAGCGAGGCAGCGAGAGTATCAGCTGGAGAGGCATATGTGGGGTTATGTTGACAGGAAATTTGAAATTTGAAACAAGTGGATTTCTAGAGTCTAAAAATACCAATTGGTCAGTGAGAGATGTGTTGTCTTGATCTTCAAACTCCATTTACATGACTCTGGTAAACAACATATTTTAGTAGACTGCTAGAAGTGTGGCAAAACATATTACAATTTTAATTATGTTTCACCAACCTGCTTTTCTTAAACCTAATGAGAACTAATGAAAACCTAATGAGAGACAATAACAAATGATAGCATCTTTCTACTCTCCCCATCTCCTCACTATACACATGACAGGGTGGCTGGTTGTCATTCATTATTATTCATAATTAAGGGTGCAACTTTTCAGGGCAGCAAAACATTGAGTGGGTGTAATAGTGAGCAAAATTAGCTTAATCTATAGGTCAGAATGCAACCTGCTAGTTTTATTGCGATATCTTGATTGTGAGTGGATATAAATGGCTTTGAATGGGTTCGTGGAGAAGTATATGCGCATGATAACTAAATGATCATCACATTTCACTTACTTGGGTATTTGAAAACTGTAAATGTCATTTGCAGTAACAATTGCAATTGAATTCATGGAGGTTTTACTATAGGAGCTATGACATTTTAGAGTAAAAAAAGTCTTTAACAGTACAAATAATATAATCTTCATCTAGCTTCATCTAATTGTAATTGGAAAAGGCTTTGATCCTCAACAGGGTCAACAAGAGGTGTTATTAATGATAGATACACTAGCTAAATTTGCCTACCTAATCTTATTTTTTAAAGTCAAACTTGATCTTGAAATTAATCATGGTGACCAGTAAAGCTGCAGTCAAATGATTAAGTGTATTTATTTTGCATTTCATCTTCAGGATCCATCTTTATATCCATGCCAGTCTTCTGGGAGCGACGTCTCTGTACAAGTCTGACAATTTAAATGGATTTTTAGAATATCTGATGATCAAAGCTTCACTTAACATTACATATTGACTCATGCTAACCATTTTAATTGGCTATGGTAGCCACTGTGTAATGGGTCTGGGGAGATGCTTACCTTGAAAAGTTTCTCTGTCCTGCTGTATTTGATGTAGTACACAATTTTCACGTAATGGAGAAAAGTTATCTACTGTGTCTTTATGGGTCATGTCTCTTTTATTTTATCTCACCAACAGCATTAGAGGGCGGTAGATAACATTTCCCCTGTTTACCAAAGGTAGTAAAATGAAATACAAAGTTTAGCAAGCTGGAAGCGACTAATGTTCTTTCAACATGCATCAACCCCTGCCAGCTTGAAATGTTACTCACATCATCTCAGTCTGAACACTTGAAATGTTACTCACAGCATCTCAGTCTGAACACTTGAAATGTTTACAACATCTCCCCTATTGCTATACTGACTAATTCAAATTTAAAATGGTTGGCAATGCATAATCTGTTGTGTAGGACTAGATGTTGGTATCCCTTATTACATACTTGAGACACCTACAGTATAAGACTCTGTGGGATGGTCAAGTGAGTGATAGCATCCTCTGGGTTATCAAGTGGGCGCCCCCCTTCCTCGGTGTTTCGCTAATAGGCCCACGACACCTCCAGAGGGTTAAGCAGCGAATCCTAGCGTCCCAGGTTCACTCCCTAGATGCCATCAACTCACTTGAAGGCCCAGGTGGAGACCTTTCTCTTGACCACAGCCACTGACTCCCCTTTTCAGCAGCTTTGGAGAGGTCTTTGACTGCCTGCCGGTGGGCCTTCCCTCGCACTCCCATCTCCCTAAGTAGCCTGGATGTTGAGGTGGCTACAAACCCTCTGCAGCCTACTTCCACTGGGTGTACCCTCACTTTCCAGCCAGGTTTTACAACTTATTTCAAGAGATTTCTCACTTTTCTACAGCCTAGATATTCTTTCTTATTTCAAGAACTCTTACCAAGTGGAATTATCTTACTGCACTGGCAGTAGCAGTAGTAGTATCAGTAGTAGTAGTATTCAATTGTTTCTAGTCTGTATCTTCTCAAATCAAGTATTTATTTCTTATATTTAGATGGTTAATTTTTGCAGTATATGTGTTTGAATTCTTCATATGTTTGGAGGATTAGACACTGCTCGGTGGGCGTGAACATCGCCGCTCTCTCTTTCCTATTGGTTTTTGTCATAGTGTAATCGGTTGCTCCATGCTCGGCCTCTCGGGCTGCTT
>CABFOS010025836.1:0-20029 GCA_900660315.1 Diretmoides pauciradiatus
TAAGAAGCGGCTTAACAGTCCCTCAGGTTTGAACGGTACCTCCTTTAAGTAGCTAGCCAGCATTTATTTATTAACAGTTGGTAGAGAGACAATAGCCAAAAAGATGGCTAGGTGATCGACTATTGGATCGACCTATGTAGTATGCACCTACCGACAAGGCCAGAGAAAAAAGGCGCGTGAGTCTCTATCCAATTCACAATCAAATACTTTTCACAGCTACAAGTGTGTAGCAGTCAATGGTGCTATGCTCATATCATAAGCTTCCTATCAATTCCACACGTCTCAGTTTGCAACGTCAACTAGGGGTATAATAAATGTTCTGAACTGATCGGTTTGAATCCCAAAATCAGGGGTCGCACGCTCAGATGACCTTCCCTGAATGAATAAAGTTTCTACAAAGTTAGAAATCACTTTTGTTCCTGGTCCAGTTCCTGTTCCTCCTTTTTCCTTTGTCGTTCCCTGAGACAGCTCCATTCCCTGAACCGGCGAAGGGTCAGCAGCTATTTCAGAAAGGGAGCATATAATATTATTCATTCACGCTATTGCACTTTATATTCTGAGTAGACAGAGTTACCCAAAGCGTGTCAGTCTGTCTCAAACATTTCAGGTTTTATTGGCGATGTAATGGCACTGCCGCGAGAAAATTGTGTAAATGCACGTCTGAATGCACCGCTCAGTTTAGACAGCTCAAATGAGCGACGTGCAAGAAATGCCCAAATTTAACATATATGACTGAACATTATTATATTATGGCATGGTAACAATGAACTTTAAAAAAGCTTTGGACATTTCTAACTGCTATCAGAAAGATATTAAGGTCCTGATGTCATAAAACGATGCAGGCAACAGCTCTGGATGACTACAGACGTCGCCTCAGCTTTCGTTTTGGTTCTGTAGTCGCTCTTGGGTCTCGACGCTGGTGCAGGCCATCCTATCAACATCTATCCAATGTCAAAATGTCGGCTGGGCTAGAATCATATCGTGTTCGCGGCGTTGACGGAGGCTACAGATAAAGTTGTGTTTTTTTTTCTCCGCCTTTCATGTTCAACAATAAGAAGAGATAAAAGCGAGAATGGAGAGGACTGGGTTCAGATTGCAGATACACTGGAAGACAAGGACACAGTGACAGGCTGCCTAGGGCTGCACACACACACGCACGCGCACTCACACACACACACACGCGCACACGCACGCACACATGCACACACACCTATTGGAGTTCATCACCTTCCAATTCTTTGTCTATGCTCTGATAATCATGGTATCCTAGCTGTCTGTCTGTCTGTCTGTCTGTCTGTCTTTCTGTTGGCCTTTCCATCCTCTACGCTCTATTAACCAGACCCTCCCAGAGCACTTTCCGCCATACAGGTTGTAAAATATAATGCTGCCATAAGTATACCCTATAAAAGCTGGGCATGTGGGCACCACTTTACCCATGGAGTCATTTCAACAGCCCTGCAACTGCGACTATGTCAAGGTAAAGTCTACAGGACGTTTTATCCTCAGTCTTATTGCACTTCCTGTTTCCACGCACATGGAAAAAGTCCATGTAACTCCTCTCTATCGCTGATTGATACATGATAGTGATTCGGCCTCTAGTCAGGTCGTGAAAGCTTTTCCACCTGGTGTCAGGAAGGTCTTTCCTGGGGGGAAAAAACCCTCTGGTGCACAGGAAGTGATGCGTTTTACATTTCTGGCTTGGAGTCAATAGAAGAACTGGGTGGTTAGCATGAGCAGCGATAGCGACCACGGCTGAACAGAAACAGAAAAGAGCGCCACCTACAGACGGATAATAATCCACTACTATGGACTTTATATTTTAGCAGTATTTCCACAAGCTTCAGAATAAAAGCCTTATTACATTATGGATACAATTTTATCGGCTCTTTCTCTGTCATGCGAGAAAATGGTGCTTCACTGCCACGCTCTGTGTGTGTGTGTGTGTGTGCGTGCATGCATGTGTGTGTGCGTGTGCGTGCATGTGATGGATGTGTTATTGTCGAGTTCTGAGGCTGGATGTATGCTTGATGGAATAAGAAGAAGGTTGGAAAGGACAGGATCATCTCTCTCTCTGTCTGTCTCTGTGTACCTCTCTCTCTCTCTGCCCCTCTCTCTCCTAGGGAGTCGAGGGGAGAGAGAGATGTGCGGAGGGAGAAAAAGAGAGAAAGATAGATTGATGGAGAGGGTGAGATAGATGGAGAGATTCCCAGAGAAAGATAGAGTGTTGTTTAAAAGGGTCAGGACCAGGAGAGGAATGAGGGATGAGACAGCGATAATCCTCTAAACACACACACACACACACACACAGAGTACAAACACAGATGTACATACACATATACACACACAGGCAGAACCAAACCAGTGTTCAGTACAAAAGTCAAAATACAACACAAATATATAAACTAATTATATAAAGTATGAACACAAATCGAACAGACCCCGTGCTTCAGCTGGTGATAGATGTAATCATAGCTCATAGTCATAGAATCATAATAACTGACTGCTGAAGATTCATTTCCTGAACTGATTCAATTGAAAGAGGAACGAGCCCATCCACGAATGACAGACGTTTCATAAACGCACACAAACAAACTGTGTCTGTCACCTTGTCATGGCGGCTGCATGTCATGAGCTTCATTGGTGAATAAAGTTCTGCAAAGGTTTGAAATTAGCATCCACCCTCTGTCTCTCACTCACACACACACACATGCATGTCGTGTCTATGGTAACCGTGTGCCGGTTGACAGGCTGGATAAATGAACGAGTTTTCTAATGGTTGGTAAAGTGCATCTGGTGGACAGTGACTGGCTCTATCTTTAACAAAATATCTGATGCCACATTTCAAGTGGTGTGGAAGCTTTTTCTTTACATCAAGAACCGGAAGTCATTCATTCCCATGGAGGATGTTTTTACAGACAGTAGCGGATTAGTGTCCCCAACGGGTGACGGATACTTCAACATAAAAGGCAAATTTCGCAAACTCGACACGTTGTTCTGCACTGTTGATGACAACAAACAGCAGAGAAAGATGCAAGCGCAGTGCACGGGAGTCCAAATGTGAGCAAAGATCGAGCAAAAATGACCAGACATTAATTTACATGGAAGCAGTATCTAAAAAGTCACACCAAGGAATCATCCATGACAAATAGTTTGATGACCTACGTCTAATAATCTATCACATATCACCAAATAATAATGTTTTCTCAGTCATCAGTCATCTTGTCCACAGAACTTTAATAGATATAAGCAGGTTTGGAACATAAATGATATTAGATACAGAAACTTATGTTAGAGTTTAGTGATTTGATGCCCTTGAACAGGTTTAAAAATCAACCATTGTAGATCTTTAGCTGCAAACAAGTGCAGTCACTGGAAAGCTGAAAAAACAACAACGTACTTAAAGGGTAACTTTGGGATTTTTCAACCTGGAACCTATTTTCCTACGTGACTGATGGGAACAATATTTTTTTTAATTGGTCGAGTATTGAGCTAGCGGTTAGTGGTAGAGCTAACCGGCTGCAACGAACCCCTTCGGGGCAAGTTCGAACCTGAATGTATGTCCTCTGAAAACTTTTTGGTTTTGCCACTGACAGGCTCAGATTGTTGTTAAGTGTCTGACAGGATCCTGACAGAGACATAAAACATTTTTCTTTACCTTTCGCTTGATCCGGTTTGTTGTTATTGTGTTAGCATCCACTTGTAGCACAACTAGCTACAGCTTCAGCTCTTGTTGCAGCTTCACCTTTGTTGGATATGGACTCGCTGTTGTTGTGGCTACTTGTGCTACAAGTGGATGCTAACACAACAACAACAGACTGGATCAAGCGAAAGGTAAAGAAAAACATCTCTGTTGGGATCCTGTCAGACACCTATAACAACAATCAGAGCCTGTCAGTGGCAAAAAAGGGCATTCATTTAGGTTTGAACTTGCCCTGAAGGGTTACGTTGCAGCCGGTTAGCTCCCCCGCTAACCACAAACCACTAGCTCAATACTGGACCAATTTCAAAAATTCTTGTTCCCATCAGTCACGTAGACACACGGCAATGGGAAAATAGGGTCCAGGTTGAAAAATCCCGAAGTTACCCTTTAAGTATTTAAAAATCCACTTAATGAGGCTCGTTTTATGAGGCGTGCCGAGACGGCGAGGCCAGTTCACCTGTTTGTTTGCAAACACGAGCAGCACAGCTTCCCTCAGCTCGTCCTCGTTCAGCATCCGCGACAGCTCATCCTTGGCCTCATTAACTCGTTCCCTGTCGTTACTGTCCACTACAAAGATCAGGCCTGAGAGATGGAGGGATGAGGGATGGGTGGAGGAAGCAGAAGAAAAGAAACACATAATGGGAGATATGACCCATCAGGGACTTGATGCTTGTTAAACAGACTGTGAGAGATCTGGAAACAACAGGAAATATCTCACCTTGTGTGTTCTGGAAGTAATGCCTCCACAGCGGCCTGATCTTGTCCTGACCGCCCACGTCCCACACAGTAAAACTGATGTTCTTGTATTCTACTGTCTCAACATTGAAACCTGTAGAAGGAAGATAGGAAGGAAGGAAGGAATGAAGGAAGGAAGGAAGGAAGGAAGGAAGGAAGGAGGGAAAGAAAGAAAGCGATAAAACCACTGTAACATAGGTTGCATTCACAACAAATCAGACAAAACAAAGATTTTCCCCATTCATTTGAAGTGTGAGTGTGTTTGAGAAACTCAGGGGACGGCGGGAAAAAAAACGCATCACCCTGCGGCGAAAAAGTATTAACAGAATCAACTTTTGGAGAAACGCACCCCGACGTCACGCTGCGGTGGCCAATCACGTAAGCCGGCGATCAGACCGGAAGACGCCCACAGGAAGAAGAACCTTGGTTACCATGGCAACCATATAATTGTAGCATTCCACTGTTTACCGAGCAACTGTGAAGAAGGAAGAGACTGATCGTCGCCCCGATGTCCTTTCCAGAGCTGGACAACCCTGACACCAGGGAGGACAAAGACGTTAATCGCCATGCAGTCGCTTGGCGTCGTATCGCTCATGAAGATTCCTGGTTGGTATTTTCTACTTGTGCCAGCATGGCACCTAGATCATCATGGCTAGCTGCTAGCATCATCATGGCTAGCTGCTAGCATCATCATGGCTAGCTGCTAGCAGCGTGAATGACCAAAACACAACACAGAGTGTAACGTTACGTTTCACATGTAGTCGCTCGATTTTACAAATGTCAATTTTGTCAACGTTGTTCACAACATGACATCACACAAATGGGCCATGTTGTGACACTCCCACAACGCCGAGCGCCACTGCAGTTTTCAGCGCCATCTCTGATCTGGTGTGAACGCAGCCATAGTCACACCAATTACAATGTACAGGGTTCATACACATTTTGACCAATGGATTTCCATGTTTTTTCCATGACTTTTCAATGACTACACCAAATTTCCATGACCAAACATTTTGTGAAGTCTCGGTGTGTACATGAAAAATGAGGATAAAATGTATTTAAACTAAAAATGAGAATTCCAAAGCATCCACCTTAAATGACACAAATTAATTATATTTTGAGTGTTAACGTAATTTCTTTTAAAATCATATGAATTATTTTTAACTTAACGCTTAAATGAACGACTTATTTATTAAACAAATTTCCACGACTTTTCCAAAACTTTTAGGATTTTATCACTTTTCCAGGCCTGGAAATAACAATTATCAAATTCCATAACTTTTTCATGACCATATGAACCCTGATATAACATACAATGCACATTTCAAGTAAAATCAAATGCTTCAGGGCCCAGCAGACAACAAACGTATCCATTTTATATATTTCCCCCTTTGATCTCCTAATCTCACACCTTCCTAAATGTGCTTCTTGAAACACCCTCTTAAAGCTTCTGGAACATCAAAAAAACATCTAGTATCCATGTATCTGTCCACGACTGCCGACAGATACATGGATGGGTACTGAAACATTTTTTCTTTCTCATCTGTCGTACAATCAAATACAACATCAGCACTCGACATCCTTTTTAATACTCACTGTAATGTAGAAATGTGTATGGTTGCTTTTTTCTTCATTTGTTAACAGAGATCAACACGATATGATTTATATTGCTTTCAGGTTTTCACTACGAGCTCTGTAACGAGGCGGATAAACAAGACTTTGAGAAGGCCATCGAAACCATTGCAGTTGCTTTTAGCAGCAAGTGAGTATCTGGGAACCTCTCCTCTCATGACCTCCACGTCTCTCTCGGTTTAACCTTCAAACTCCTTAATACTAATAATCACATTGTGGTGGTTACAAATGGTGTTGGTATCTCCTGTGGACAGTGTACTACTTATCCAAGCAGTGTACTAGATTAGAGTATCAGTGACCACGAACCATTATATTATCCACACAGGTGTTGATTCCTTTACCGTGTGTGTGTGTGTGTGTGTGTGTGTGTGTGAGCATGTACAAAGTTGTCTGTTGTTGGAGGATTTGAGAGAAGTGCAGTGATGGTGACACATTTGCATGAGGCAGAGCAGAAAACAGGAAGTGGTTTTCTTCTACCACGTACTACACAAAACCAAAACTTGAAAATGCTGTTCGCTCCCTGCCACTTGTGTGAACAGATTGCTTTCGACTAAGAGGAAAAATATGTCCGAGTGACGAATGAAAGTTTTACAATGAGCCATGAGTTGAAATGTAACAGGCAGGCAGGAACTTGTCAACGTGTCTTTTTCCCCAAGATTCATCTTGGCACCTGAGCTATTTTCTTCCTTTGAAACAGCATCTTGATGATGAGAATCGATATGATCAGGGCGGCGTTCCCTTTATTGTGTGTTATTGCTCACACCATTCATCATTGAAGCCGCTCTGCCATTTGAGGCAGCTGCCATAGACGCTCAGGAGGAAGTGAGCTGACGGAGAGACGGTTGAGGTCGGCCTCGCATGGCTGTTTCCTCATTCTCTCATCCAGCCTTCCTCTGTTCACTCCTCTCTGACAAACAAAAAAAAAAGACTTAAGATGGAGATTTCATTTGTTATTTAACCTGTATTGGAGGGGAATGGGATAGTTAGAGAGGAAAGAACAAGATGCATACAGATAAATAACATGGAGGTTGGAGAGTCGGATCATAACATTTTTATCATTACTTATTTCCAAAGTGACTATTAACTCTTTTATACTATTTAAAATATCGTAGAGGTGCTTCTTTTTCCTGTCATGTTTTACATCCTCTACTCCCACTCAACTCCTGTTTTTACTCTTGATTTCCAACACGCTCTGTCTTCCCTGTTACATCAATCACGTCTATATTGTATTGTTGTGCTTCTGCCATAGATGTTGATGTAGTGATCTCTATGTTGTGTCTCCCCAGTGTGTCTGAACTGCTCATGGGAGAGGTGGACAGCAGCACCCTGCTCTCCCTGCTGCCTACTGAGAAGAGCAGGGTGAGTGTATGTGTGTGTGTGTGTACTGTTGTGTTGTTTCCACGGCATAAAGGCCATTTTCTTGAGTGACGCACAATGTCTTTATCTCTGCCAGTTCCTTACACACGCACACACTGGCACACAAGCATGCATTCTGAGATACTAGATAACCCTCCATGCCCATTCATCACTACAATCTACTGGCATCAGACCTACACAATGGGACTATTGTGGTACACATCTATCCACCCAATCGTGTCCTTCAGATTCTAGTTTCTATATCAATCTTTCTTGCTTTAAATCATTTGAATGCATTAATTAGCAACGTTTTCCATCACGGTGCAACCAGCATTTCACATCTGCCCGTCTCAAAAAGAATTGGGTTAACTGATTACCAAAGTAGTCAGTAACTTAAAGCATCACTTGACATGAGAGACTCCCACTCCCAAGTTTCCACTGAGAGAATCATTTGACGACCAGACTTGTTTTTTTTGCTCTACTTGTCAGTAATGAATCATCTCACAGTGCTCTTTGTCCTCTGTAGTCTATGGAGAACTTGTATGCTGCATCAGGCCAGGGACCAGATGGGGGCCAGTTCAGGAGTGACCTACAGGACATGGGTAGGGAATCAGTCTCCCACTGTCTTTC
Organism: Diretmoides pauciradiatus; assembly: GCA_900660315.1. NCBI lineage: Eukaryota > Metazoa > Chordata > Actinopteri > Trachichthyiformes > Diretmidae > Diretmoides > Diretmoides pauciradiatus. Next base: position 8,054 of record CABFOS010025836.1, read on the forward strand.
TGTCTCTAATCCCTCACAACCAGCGTTCATAAGACCAGCTGCCCCTCTGGCCTTCCACATTCATTCTCCAACTGCTCTCGCTTTCTCTCCCTCTGTACAAGTTGTATTATTGTGAAGATAAAGTAATAATCTGTGCCAATATTATCTAAGTGAATGGTACACTCTATCTTGGTTATGACACACGTGCTTCTCAACCTGTAGCCGGTTTATGAACGCTTTTCTAAACGTGTGGTGTGATGTTTGTCTTTCCTGGGGAAAATTCCTCTGGCGTTTTATGTTTTTAGTAGTGGTTTGTTTAAATAGAAGAAGAACTGGGTAGTTAGCATGAGCAGCGACAGCCACCGTGGCTGAACAGACAAAGAAGAGGGCGCCACCTACCGAGAATCCAAGGAAAGAGAGGCCGCAGTGCTGGACACGCTGTTTGACAAGTGATTTCTGAGAAGTGCAGTGCAGCAATATCACAGGAAAGAGCACTTGGCAACAGATGGCAAAATAAAAAAAACTAAACAGACTTTTGCGGATTAACTGTGAATCTTCACACCTTAGCTGCCAATTGTTACCTCCCACAATCCTCTATTCAGCACGAACTACACATCAGCACTGCGAATGCGCCACGGTACTGAATAGAAGCTGTTCCAGTACAGTCATGTATGTGTGTGTGCTCATGTGCAGGCAGGGCGGAGGAAGTGGATGTGATCTTGCAGCATAGTGAGGGCGGGGTGGACTCCGCTCTGCTGTATGCCAAGACCATCTCCAAGTATATGAAGGACCTGATGAGCTACGTGGAGAAGCGGACTTCCCTGGGTGGGTAGACGGCCGTAGGAACATCCTCTCAACACCTCGTCCTACCCGTTCAGTTGTTAATCCACTCTTCACCTTTCCCTCCCCCAGAGATGGAGTTCTCCAAGGGCCTCCAGAGACTATACCAGTCCTGCAAACACAGCATCACACATGTAAACATCATTTATTTTGCCTCTTGTCTTTCCCACTGGTCATCTGTTGTTGTTTTTTAGACTTGCTTTTACTTGATTTCAACCATTATGGAAGTTGTTCTTTTGATTACTTTCACCTTGTGTCTACATTGTCCAGCTTTAAATGACTATTTTCTTATATTTTGATTGTTTGAGCTCTCATTCTGCAGTAGAATCTTTTGTATTTACTTTTCTTTCACCTCTTTATCCTGATTGTGGTTGCTTTTGTTTGTTTTTTACTCCCTATATCCACTATCAGGAATCAATAGAAACTAACTACTAGCGGTGTGACATCTTACCTGACCCTCTATTCTGTTCAATTGTGTGTGTGTGTGTGTTTCTCCCACCAGCCCCACATGCCCTTCTTCTCCATCTACTCTCTGGCTCTGGAGCAGGACCAGGAGCAGAGTGTGGGGCTTCAGCAGGCCAGCACCACACTGCACAACCAGACCTTCATCCAGGTGAGCTTCACTGAACTCAACACCCCCATACCGGCAGCATCACCTCTGTCTGATGCACTTGATTAACTTTGTGACCTTGTTCATACTGCAATACTTGAATTCTTTCTACCCACGCTGTTCTCATCATGTAAGGTGAAATGACAAAAGTTGCATCACACCACCCAAAAGCAGACAATTCATCAGATCCGTAACACGTCAAGGTTCTCCCCTACTTTCGTTTATTCTCATCCTGCTCTGTTGCTCGTCTGTGCAGCCTCTGATACAGCGTAAACAGGAGCATGAGAAGAGGCGCAAGGAGATCAAGGAGCTCTGGATTCGAGCCAGGAGAAAACTGGTACGATCTTTCTGTGTGTGTGGTACAACAGGTTCGCTTCATAAATGTTCTAAGTCTGAGGCCCAGGATTTGATGAAGCAGTGGTTTATGTTGGGTTATTATCTCAAAGTAAAAAAGCAAATGCAAGGAAAGGAACAAAAGGTTTATTTTTGTGTGTAGATGGAGTGTGAGGTGAACCTGCGGAAGGCCAAGCAAGGCTACATGGCCCGCTGCGAGGAATACGACAAGGCCAAAACAGCTGCCAGTCGAGCCGAGGAGGAGGCAGGGGGATCCACGGCCAAGTCCCTGGAGAAGAAGAAACGGTTGGAGGAAGAGGCTCGCAACAAGGTTCTCAGTTCTTTATTGTTTATAGATTCTTAGGGGATTTACTCTCAGGAAATGAGTCACACCTTTCACAAATGCTTTTGATCTTCGGAGATACGTTTATGATTCTTGCAAGTTGACTCACATTTTTTGAAAAATGTTGACATTGATCCTAACAGTTTGTTATGTGAAGTGATGTCAGGATTGATACTTTATCTATCAAGGGTCTCATCTGACAGGCTTCCGCTATGAAGGGAAGGAACGCAGGAGGTAAATAAATAAAACTCTTTGTGTGTGTGTGTGCAGGCAGACGAGGCGGAGGCCACCTACAAGACATGTATAGCAGATGCCACCACTCAGCAGCTGGAGCTGGAGCACACCAAGGTCACAGTACTGAGACAGCTGCAGGAGGTCATCAGACAGAGCGACCAGACCCTCCGCTCGGTCAGCACACAAGCCTCTCACACTCCTAAGATAGTCCCCATTGCTACAATAGGCTGGTGCCAACTTGCTCTCCTCAACTACCGTAGTTGTTCATTTCATTAATGAAAACTATGACGAAAAATGTTCGTCAACGACCTTCTTTCAATGACTAAGACGAGACGCTGATGAGCTAAAAATAGAACTTTGATAATAAAAACTGACGAAATGTATGTTTTGTTTTTGTTAATGAGACAAGACTAAAATGTTAGTGGTGGGCTATCGGAATGCATATTTTCCCCCAATTTTGCGTCTAGTCTGTCAAAAGCAATGCATCCCTGTCATTGGTTGAATTGGGGGGGGGGGGGGGCAGATTGTCTCAGTCCTGACAGATGTACTACTGCATAAAGTTGGCGGTTTGTGGGTCAGATCGTTGCTTTATGAATTTCAACACTTGTTACTGTCACCTTGATTCCAATTTCTGATTCCTGTAGTAGCCCAATTGAATTAGTTTAAAGAGAAAATATTTTGACTTAAAGCTGACTTAAATGTAATGACTTTTCGTCGACTAAAACATTTTGAGTTGTCAACTAAAACTATGAAGGATAAAAATGACTAAAATGTGACTAAAACTATCAATCATTTTCGTCTTAAGACTCCATCCATCCATTATCTACCGACTAAATCTAAAATAGCTGCTAAAATTAACACTGTCCTCGACTTATCCTTTTGTACACCTCTTCTACCTCCTCCCTTTATCCACTCCTCCCCCAGGCAACCATCTCCTACTACCAGCTCATGCACATGCAGACCGTGGCTTTGCCAGTCCACTACCAGACTCTGTGTGAGAGCAGTAAGCTGTATGACCCGGGCCAGCAGTACGCCGCCCATGTCCGAGACCTGCAGCTGCCCGAGCAGCCCAACGTTCACTACGCGTTTGAAGCCTACTCCCCCACCAGCGCAGCCTCCACACAGTAGGTGGCGGTAACACCGAAACACTGCTGAAAGAACCTTTCATAGTGACAGTTGGGGGCAGAAACGAAGATGACAGTTGTGATTATGATAATTATTACACATTTTATCAATACATGGATGAAGTACACATAAGGTATATACAACTCATTTGTCATACGTGCATACATCAAAACTTAGGTTTTCAATAGATACTTTAAAAAAAAGAATTCTGTTTGGTTTTGTTCTTCCCTACTGCACTATTTTGCATATTTTTTTGCACATTCTTTTCAAAAATCCTCTATGAATCACATTTTATTATCTTTATTATTAATATTTTCATTATTTTATCATGATTTCTTTACTATTATTTTGTTGTTACTTTTTGCTGTGTTCTCATATTGAGCCGGATTAGGTGCAAAATACATTTCACTGTACATTATACTGTGTATGATTGTGTATGTGACAAATAAAAATGTGAATTTAAGAAATTGTCATTATATATTACATTGTTAAGATGAACACTGTTTCAGGCAGGGTCACAGGCCACGGAATGACAGCTTCAACACAGAGCCGGCCAGCAACACAGACAGTCAAGCCAGTCATGTGGACGCAGGAGCTGGGGACAGCAAAGAGACGCAGCGCAACCGGAAGAGTAAGTGATGCCTGTTGCTGCTGCTGTTATTATCAGTATTATTATTGTGGTTTTATAAACTCATGTATGTATCCTGTTGCAGATCTTTGCCTGTGGATTTGCATTTAATTGCATATTTAAAAAGTAACCAAATGGAATAGTTGCTTTGGGGTTCAGTGTTGCACGCCACAACAGCATATGGGTTAGGAAAGGGATTCATGTTAAGGGTTTGAGTTTAGCTACATAAAGCTAATATTTTTGTTCTGTCCGTGCTTACAGTATAATCTTGTCTCCTTCTCTTCCCAGGACTGGGCCACAAGTCGTGGGGTTCGACAGTGAGTGATGACAGTGTAGTAGAGGGAGGCCTGGAGTCTCCTACTGCCAGCACAAGTAAGCCGAGGCCCCTAACCAGTAAACAATGATAAACATAAATCTCACTGGCCTTTCTTCTGTTGAAATGTATCTTATTACAGACATGTGTTTAAGGTTCGGTTTTAAAATATATGTATTTACTTTAGGTGACATCAGTAAAATGGCTCGGACCTCCTCCACTGGAACCATGTCCTCCAATGAGGATGCAGATGACAAGGACGGGAACGTGGCTTCCTTTGAAACCCCAAGTATGGTCTACAGACCGGTCCCTTTCCATTCTTTAGATCAGTGTTTCTCAACTGGTGGGTCGCAACCCAAAAGTGGGTCGCAGACTCATTCTGAATGGGTTTTTTTAATGCAAAAGTACCCAGACAGTCCGTTTAGTAGACCTACTCGGAGAGATGATCATATTATGTGTGTAGATGCAGTTATGATGTTCATTTTATTCATATTCACCAGTTTATTCATCAGGATCAGTTTGTTATTGTAGAGTAATGTTCTCTGAATGCAGGGATGAATATATTTATTTTATGTTAAAAAAGTTATGACGATTACATTTTCTTGGTTTGAATTATATAAAAGTGGGTTGCGACTTAATGATCATGGGAAAATGTGGGTCCCAAGGCCAGACCAGTTGAGAACCACTGCTTTAGATGTGTCTGATTGTGTAATTATATGGCAAGACTGAGAGAAAGTAGTACAATTTCTTATTTATTTGAATTATTCATAATATGACAGGTGTAAAACCCATGTTACTTTATAATGGCTGGTCCCTGGCTCTTCTTCTTCTTCTCTTCTCTGTCTTATTGAGAGTTTGTATAATTGGTGTCGTCCTCTCCAGATATCAACGGCATGGAGCCTGATGTGGTCGTTTCCACCGGACCCTTCAGGAACATCGGGCTGTCCAAAGCAGCCCAGACGCACAGACTGAGGAAGCTACGGACCCCTGCTAAGTGCCGGGAGTGTGACAGCTATGTTTACTTCCAGGGGGCCGAGTGTGAGGAGGTAAGAAGATTCCTCATCAGATCCTGCACTACCAAGCCTTTGAAAAGTGCTTTTATTGTGTAGTTTTTTTGGATTTTTTTGTGTATATTCTTTCCTTTACTTTTGTAATGGAAATCTGTCAGTCACAGGCAGGTATACTGAAGTACTTTCCTGTAAAGTAACTAAACTAGCTAGCTCATTGTATCGCAATATGCGGCAAACCCCACTTCTAGCAGGCTAAAACATACACTAAGAATTGTTTGCACATACTATTTGATTCAGGTGTGGTAATACCTTCATTGAATGTATGCTCTTGTATGAGGAGAAAGCCGTCAGTGTCGTCTTCTCTGTCCACCAGTGTTTCCTGTCGTGCCACAAGCGGTGTTTGGAGACACTGACAATCCAGTGCGGCCATAAGAAGTTACAGGGCCGTCTGCAGCTTTTTGGCAGGGAGTTCTCTCAGGTGGCCAGCTGTGCCAGCGACGGCATCCCCTTCATCATCACCAAGTGTACCTTTGAGATAGAGAGACGGGCTCTCAAGATGAAGGTGAGGGAGTGCATCAATGAATCATGCGTTTAAAATAATGGATTGTTTTCCCCCTGTCTATCGCTCTCTCACACACAGCGTCTTTACATCAACTCTTCTACCTCTTTCCAGGGCATCTACAGGGTGAATGGGGTGAAGACTCGTGTGGAGAAGCTGTGTCAGGCCTTTGAGAATGGCAAGGAGCTGGTAGAACTGTCCCAGTGTTCACCACACGACATTAGCAATGTGCTCAAGCTCTACCTCAGACAGGTACACATAAGAGAAATAAATATATTGAAGAGTTGCTTTAGACTTTTATTGGCTTGATTAAAGTTGTTTATGGTCGGCTTGTCCAGTTTTAGAAGAGACCCGTCCATGATTTTTCTCCCAGCATCATACCATTGTGAGTTCATGCTTAATTAACACTCCTTTTCCTACACCCATCCTCCCCTCCCTCCCCTTCTCGCCCAGTTGCCGGAACCGATCATGCCGTTCCGCCTGTACAACAGTCTGATGGGTCTGTCCAAGGAGAGCCTGCAGAGTGAGGGAGACACCCCAGAGGGACATGAGTCAGGGTCGGTTGGCGGTGTCCCCATTATGGGCAAGGGGCCGGAGCTGGTGGACCTGGGCCCTGAGACCAACCCAGAGGTCCTGGTGCTGGTGGACAAGCTGAAGGGGCTTCTAAAGGAACTACCCAAGGCTAACATTGCAACGCTGCGCTACATCACACGCCACCTTCGTAGGTCAGTTGCACTGCTGGCAAATTGTCCCATATATATGCATTCCATATCACTGCTGCCACTTGAAAGTCTAGTATTTGTAAAATGTCAATTTTTCAGAAACACAGAAGAAAAAAACTGTTTTAGCTTGACAGCCATGCATTTTTTAGTTTATCTAATGGGGTTTGAAAGGGTTTCATAAGCCCAAGGGTTGTAACTTGTGTCTCGACCCATAGACGACCATGTAATCCTTCAGATGAAGTTAAAACGTGAAGTTTAACAAAAGCAGAGTTTTAATGTTTTTATGGGATACTGTAGTAGTGATATCCTTTACCGTTATTGCTTGAAAAAACAATTCTATTCAAATAGCCAATTAAATAAAAGACCAGGTCAACAGATTTTTTACTGAAAGGATTTCTTGACAACTGCTTATTCATCCCTCTTCCTCCTTTCCTCCCAGGATTGCGGAGCTGGAGCAGGACAACAAGATGAGTCCCAGTAACCTGGGCATTGTGTTTGGGCCCTCCCTGATGCGCCCCCGTCCAACCGGGGCCACAGTGTCCCTGTCCTCTCTGGTGGATTACCCCCACCAGGCCCGCATCGTAGAGGCCCTCATAGTGTTCTACCCATCCATCTTCCAGTCCAAAACCTCTAGTACCACTGACTCAACACACACCTCCACTCAACAGGTAGGGCTGGGTGTGTGTGTGAAGGAATGATCCAATGCTGTTGTTAAAAATAATATTTGTTTCACATATATTAAAAACTGAAGATTTGTGTACATATGTCAAGGAAAGGTTGAACCACTACACAGAAAGTCATGATTTGAATAAATTAGTTCCCCTTTGATTTGAAAGTGTCACAAATAAGCTGTAGTAAAACACCAGAAACAAATACACATTGTTTTTCTAGTTCCCTGTACTCTATTTCCTGTACCTCCTGGTGTATTTCTGACTGTCTCCCCCTCCCCCACTGGTTCAGAGCGGTACTACAGACAGCAGGACAGGGAGTTCTGCTGAAGGAGAGGAAGAGGGCAGCAGAGAGGAGCAGAGCAAACCAGCAGACTCTGACAAGATGGAGGAGGGATGTGGTAAGTTTTGATAAAAACTTGGTTGCATAATGCTTGGTTGCATAAGTTCTCTACCACCAGATGACTTCAGTAATAGACTGGTATTATTAAAGCAGGATATTTTAAATAGTCTTTACTTTAGGCCTTCTTCATCACCTCCAAAATGTGTCCAGTTCTTGCATCCCCTCCTGACCCCCCCTGGCTTCTTTCTCTCCTCCATCCAGGTAGTTCTCTTGGGTCTCTGGGCTCTAGTGAGCAGCTTCCAGACTCCGACTCAGAGCCGGATGAAAGCGGCCAGAGGACCACACGCCCCCATAGCCTGATCAAGCAGGAGAGCGAGGTCAGCATGGAGGACGACCAGCTGAGCAACAGGGACAGTCTGGACCTGTCCAGCCACTCCGTACCTAATACCGATCCAGAGCAAGACCCGGAGCAGGAGAAACCGGAACCACCTGAAAAAGGAGACCCCCCAGAGCTGCCAGAAACTGAGCCCCCAGATGAGGAGACTGGAGGAGTGCAGGACCTGAGCACTTCCCTGGCAGAGCTCAATGTGAACCAGTCCAACAACAAGTACCCCTACTCCCCTGTCCTAAACCTAGCGGGGATCCCCCTGGGGCGTCTGTGCAGAAAGAAACTACCCCTGACCAGGAACAGGGACAGGGAGCCTGAGTTTGTCTGATAACATTGGAATCAGTGTTTGTATGGGTGCCTTATCAAACAGGGCGTCAGTGGGGAGAAACTGTTCAGCTTTGAACACATTAAGATGCAGCTGACCCACACTGAAATTGTATGAGGTTTCTTTAGTTGTGTACATCAAAATCAATGTAGAGTTCTTAGTCTGTGTAGAAGTTGCAGGTATGTATTGATCTATCCTGCCAGTTGAACCTCTGCACGCTTACTGCTGATGCAATCACTTCTGTCATCTTAAGTCTTTGACTTGAATCAATTTAAGTAACTTCTGTGCCAATTTGGATTTTTTAAATGTTTAACATACTGCTCTTAAAAGCTTGGTCTAGTAGGAAAACGTCATCTAGAGCAGATTATTGTGCAATGCATTTCTAAGCAAATAATTTTGCATATTAAAGTGCTGCTGGTTTTATTTCAGCACTGTTTTTGAAAAAAAATATTTTTAGTCTTATAAATGTTGTTGCCTGTGCTGCCATGTTTTGGATGTTCTATTTTAATAAATTCTTGATATATTAAAAGGGTTACATGGTTCATGTACATCTCTCTCATAGCTACACATATGACTTGTCAGTGCTGTTTCTTTTCAACTCAAAGATGGTAAAATAAATTCTATACAAACTGCACGTTTGGTCAAAATAAGCTTAATCCTAGTGCTGACAGTTCTGTCAACTAGGCAGAACTGGTTGGTTGGTTACAGAAATGTGACGACACTACAGAAGTTTTGCATGGGAAATTTTTACCCGTGGCAGTTTGCTTAAATCTGCCAGACAGAATAAGCTGACATCAAAAATGGCATCAAAATTCAGCATGGCTTTCTTTAGGAAAAAGGTAGGCATTTCAAAACATGCTATTATACTATGACATCCTTTGATTAAAGCAATAGTTATCAGGGATTGTAATTCTGTTCTGTGTGTTGTCCTGCTTTAGGTTAGAAACTTAAATTTGCCTTACAAATCTATTCAAATGAAGGTGATGTGAACTGAGCCTACATCAGCTAATGGAAAAAAACATCATTTTGCTCTGTTTTAAATGATTTATTATACAAAATACAAAGTAAATTCACAAATGAAGTTAAACGCATTTCAAAAATTCAAGCAGAAAACATCCATGGACAGGTGAGGAAATGTCTCCAGTTTCCTTGGCTGCTTCTAAATGTAGACCCAGAAGAACATCTGCAGGAATGAGGAGCATTAATTTGTATTTAAATGATGTAACATATTATTACAATCATTGGATTACAAACATTCCCAAAAACATAACTAAACTTTCTCGTTTAAGAGACTTTGTGCTAGTATAATGTGGAGCTAACGTGACACAGTTCAATGTATTGTTTGCTCGTCTTTTACCTTTAGCAATAAGGATGTGTTGACTTAAAACTGTTGCAACTTTTATTCAATCCTTGCAGATTAAACCATTATAACACTTACTTTGCTGTCACTGAACCAGTCTGTAGGTGATGTAGCGTCCAGCCGTCTCACTAGGTCTAATAATCTTTACTACCTGGAAACATTGAAAAGAAGTAGTTTGTGTCTTGTTACGGGGATAGTCCAACACTGATGAACATTTAAAGCAATGCAACCACGAAAACCATTGTTAGGAATGAGTAATTGCTTATATGACATACACAAAACCAAATAAACAGCGTCAGGTCAACATCTGTGGAAGAATGTGGCAGTGACATGCATCATGTAAAAGAAAAGGGGCACCAAGTTGTGTTACCTGTCCTCTTTTGAGGCCAAAGTAGCGAGCCACGGGGTCCCCAGCCTGGATCCTTGGCAGCTGACTCTCCTTTAGTTTACTGAGTTAGAAATGTAAAGGAACTGTTCTGAAAGACAACTTGTTCATTTTCTACAGGCAAAAGTAAATAATCTCTTTTTCTACCCTGTAAATCAAATGTAAATAGGTATTGCATGGTGTGTAAAGATACTATCTTGCCAGTAGTTCAGTCACTTCCTCTTTTGTCATGACAATGTGTTCTGGAACAAGCTGAAAGTCAAGGGGGAAATGCATCAACAACAGAAATGAACTTCCACCTCTGAGGCATAGTGCATAACTTATAGCACCACCCAAGGATATTTTGAAACATATTAGCAATGGGATTGCAACACAGTAAACTAATCAGGGTGTTGTTTACCTCATGCTCTGTGATGTTGATCAGCAATTCCTGCTGTAGAAACTGTTCCAGGATGTATTTTGGTGCCATATCAACTAGAGACTGAATATTGAAACAAAAAGGAGCGTGTGCATGACTAAAGAATGATACTGAGAAGGCAATAATATCAATCAACTGGCCAGATGTATGGAGAATCGGGATGACTGGAAACGACGATGGAAGGCTCGTCTGAGGACGACCTAGAGAGAATGATTCTAATAATATACACGTTACCCTCCATCATGGAAACTTGTGTAGCCTTGATCTTACAATAACAATGGAAGGTAAATTCAAGTTTTGCCACTAAGGTTTCTTTTACCTGCTTGGCTGATGGTGTCATGCCCATCTGAACAACAATGATGGCGCGTGTGATGTTCTCCTCCTGCATCCTCTGGCAGTACATCTTAATCGTCTTGATTCCCACCTTGGGCTCCTCTGATGGGTGGAGATATGGATGACTTATTAAAAAGATATTAAACGACATACAGGTGGCTATACATTCAAAGATGATTTATAATCACACAGACCACAGTATATTCATATTCAACCTTATTATTAAAGATACAAAACCTGCCGTATTCCTGCTTCCATTACAGTTTCAGCATTTGAGTTTAGCCGTGTCAACGTAAACTTACCAGGAAAGAAAACAAACATCTGGTCAGTGGGATCATCATTGTGTGCAACTAGCACTGTTAGGTCTGTGCGTCGCGGCCGACCCTCGCTAGGTTTGTCTCCAAACTGACTCTTGAACTCATCGAGAGTCTGGTCCAGCTCGTCCTGGGTCACCAGATAACCTCTGTCATGGCACAGCTGGAAGCACAGAGATTAGGTCGATAGTTGCTTTGCAGTCTCACGAACCAACAGGCTAGTACAGACAGGATAAATACCGGGTACAGACAGGATCAATACCGGGTACAGACAGGATCAATACCGGGGACAATGTCGCAAACACATATAGATAGATGGATAGATTTTTATTTCGAACATTAAAACCAAAATGAATAAGAAATAATAATAAAAATAAATAAAAAATACAAATATTTAGGCAGCAAAATAATACAATAGTAATAACATATTAAACAAAACTCAATTACCTAAACAATGTTCGAAAAGGGCGTAGAATGAAGTTTTGAAACTTTTCGAGTCCTACCCCTGTTATTTAAGCTTCGTCTATCTTTTATTCACAATCACCATAATATTCAAACAAAAGAAGAGAGAAAAGAACAATAGGCAATAATAGTGTTCAAAATAAAAATAAAGCAAGATAGAAAAGACACCACTGGTCCTCTATCCACACTATTCCTGTCCACCTCTTTGTTCACCTTTACTATTTGTAGTCAGTGTGTTATTTTTAAAGGTTTGTTTGAACTTACTTAGTGTTTTACATGTTTTC
>CABFOS010025881.1:6454-19867 GCA_900660315.1 Diretmoides pauciradiatus
GAGGCAACAGTGATACCACTGTATGGCAGGCTGTTTTAACATTTAATAAAAACAATTTGATAGGTTTTTGAATTTTGATATTGGAAGAGCTGGTGGAAGTGGCGGGGGAGAGGGCTTCCTGGGCTTCCCTGCTGAAGATGCTGCCCCCGCGACCCGGACCCGGATAAAGCGGAAGACGACGAACAAATGAATATCGTTTTTGAATTTTGATATCAAAGTTTATGAATTTTGATATCAAAGTTTATGAATTTTGATATCAAGTTTTTGAATTTTGATATCAACATTTTGAATTTTGATATCAAGTTTTAGAATTTTGATATCAAAATTCCAAATTTTTATATCAAAAAAAGTTGATTAAATGTTAAAAGGGCTTACCGTATATATCAGACTTTTGAAAGTAGATATCAAACTTCCGAAATTTGATATCAAGTTCCTGAAATGTGATATCAAAATTCGGAAATGTGATATCAAATTTCAAAAACTCTGATATCAAACTTCCGAAACTTGATATCAAAATTCAAAAACTTGATATTGAAATTCGGAATTTTTATATCAAAATTCAAAAACTTTATCACATTTTTGAATTTTGATACCGAATTTCAAAAACCTTGATATCAAATTGTTTTTATTAAAAGTTAAAAGCTTGCCATACCCACTGCACCACCGTGCCATGTGTCCCACTAGTCCAGGCATTTGAAGAATCAATGACCTTGTGGTTACAAGGCTGCGTCTGTAACCGCTACGGTCGCCAGCAGCAACAACAGACTGACACCAGCGATGGGCCACTTCAAACCACATGTTCCACATACGCTGGTGTGAAGTGAGATAGTGAGAAAACTTATAAATATTTGAGGTCCAAAAATCCTGAACCTTCCCTCTTTAAGGAGTCGTGGGATGCATTCAAATGAATATATCACTCTAAAAATCTAACTTCATTCAAACTACAAACCCACTTAGATGGTTCATCTCCTGTCAGAAGTATTAGCCGAGGGATACGAAGGTTACTACCCATCTTCCATTTTAAAATAAGTTTTCCAGAACTCAATTCTTAGACATTGGAGATTTATCACTCATTGTTTTACATATTTGACCTTAGGCTAATGGAGTATCAGAGGAGCAAGCAATTTACATTATGGTGATGGTGAATTACTACAATCTCTCCCCATTTCCAGACTTTGCATACTCCTGTGAAACCTGGAGTAAGACTGTGGATATTTCAATATTTTATATTTAAGTCAGTGCTTCCTTGACATCTTTACCTGCTGGTGGCACATGATCAGCATCTGTTAGTCTTGGTTGGTGGCCTGGGACAGAGCTGCTTTGTTTACCTCATGTAATCCTGCCACCAGCTACTTGGCCGTGGAGCTGATGAGGGCCGGGGCAGGACCTTCGGCAGCCTGCCAGACGGCCATTTCTAGAATTAAGAGGTATTACCCTGAGTTCTTTGGAGCCGTCATCTGTGCCAACACAACGGGCCATTATGGTGAGTGTTTGGATTCACACGTACAAAACTGTACAGCTTCTGCCAAACTGGCTCTCACTGAATATAAGAAAAATGTAATGAAAGGTCTGGAGTGAGAGGATCAGAGTTGAAGCCAGCAAAAAGCGAATGTCCTAAAAGTCAATTGTGTATTTAGGTTCTCCTGTTGGTCCTCATATAGCACTAATATCATTTCCTCTTTAATCTACTAGGCGCAGCCTGTAACAAACTCCCTGGCTTCTCCCAGTTCCACTACATGGTGTCAGACTCCCAGTCGAACACACCGCTCCTGAAATCTGTCGACTGCTTTTAAATTACTTAGTGTTTTAATTACTACTATTGTGTGCTTTGCATTGTGTGAATGAAGTCTTTATACTGTACTTTTTAATGTCCGACTTTGGTTCTAATTTGTAAATAAATTTAAATGTTAAATAAATGATTATTTCACCATTACATTGATATCACTTTTTTTATAGCACGTTTGTGTATGATGAGAAAAAAAATGAATAAAATAATAATATAATATGCATATATTGAATAAATAATTTTTAAAAATCACATATTGAATAAAAAAGAATGCATACATTGAATAAATATATAGTAATAATGCACATATTGAATAAAAAAAGATAATGCATACTGTATATTGAATAAATAAATAAAAGATAATGCATACTGTATATTGAATAAATAAAAAATAATGCACATATTGAATAAATAATAAAACAGTAATAATTGATATCACTTTGGTACATTTATTATAAAATTCCCTCAATCCAACATGGAAGTACATCAGTAAAAGACACAATGCAATCACACTCAAATACACAGTTGGCCAGACACAAAATTGCCTCCCTAAGGACAAATGAACAGGTAGCTGGCCATATCACATTCAAAATGCATGACTTGGAGGTTGTAAATGCCTCAAGCTGTGGAATAACTTGATCAGACTGTCAAACAGATTCTTTATTCATTCCCAGAGGGGAAATTGAATTGAATTTCGTACAAATCTCTAAATATTAACAGCCAGGGAGGATGGATGCCCACTGGAAGAAGTCACACTGTTTCCCCCTGTTAGCGCTGCAGATGTAAAAGTCTCTGCCATTGTTGGGTCCCAGTTTCAGAACGGTCCTCATTAGACAGCGTTTCCCATGGTGACACAGCGGGAAGTGGATATCAGCCCACTGCAGACAGAATAAACTCAAGTCATAAACTTTCATCATTTCAGCCATGACATTTGAATGTAAGTCAGGGGTCTCAAACTCAAATGGGCTTGGGGCCACTTCAATGGTCAAGTACAAAAAAAACATGTAATATTTATGAAAATGTATTTAACAGTTAATGCATAGTCTTGAAACCTTGCACTGAATTTTGAACACATGCAATCCCAGAATACATTGCGAGCTGGATAACATTATATTTTTGACATTTTTGGGCCCGATTGAGGGAGAGGGGGGGCCACAAATGGCCCGCGGGCCGGCAGTTTGAGACCCCTGATCTAAGTGTATGCGGATTATCTGAAATATGTCTACTCGAAATAATCATTTTGCAGAAACACATAATCCCACAGATGTTTTGCGTAGCTTCCGGCTTTCACCTCAAAAAAGTTGCACTGAGTCTCTCTGGGGAGCGAGCAGGCGTAGAACCGCCGGCCCTTATTCTCTCCATCCTTGTGGACCACTTTGATGGCGGCCAAACGACGGTGGGACGTACAACAAGGGGTACTGGGAGAAATGGAGGAGCTGCCGTTTGCTGCTTTGCTTTGGTGTGAACTGACAGAATTGCAGAAAGTCTTGTTAGTTCGTAATAAAGTGAAAATAATGCACAGGAATGCCACATGCCACATAGACCCCTATTAGCAAGCAAACAACCTTTCTGCAACACTGTGTGAAGATATGTGCTGGTAATAATCATTGTAGGTGGATGGTTTCCTACCGTATTTTTCAACCTGAACTTTTCTAGCAATGGTGCGTTAAAAAAAAAATCCACAGCCAGGTGCTTTCTCATCCCACTTATCTCCCTGAAGTTGCAAAAACTTCTCTTATTATAAACTTTTATTCATGAATAGACAAGCAATGGATCCACTCACCCTGAGTTGGGGGTTCCATTTTGAGCGTTGTTACTGGGAAAGGGACTGTGATCAATTCTCATTTTCTTGGATCTGTGACTGTAGGAGGCCAGTGATTCCCCTTTGGCGAGCCCGGCACTTTGCTTCTGCCAGCCACCAGAGGCATAATTGGGGCTTGTTGTCCCTTGGCAGACGCTGTATTTATATAAACCTCTGCCTGCCGCCAAGGAATTCGAATGACTGCCGGCTGGGGAGAGTGGGGAGTTTACAGGCTCTGTCTTCTTGCTCAGATCGGAGAAAACAAGGGTGGTGGTACCAAATGCGGACCTCCAGTTGACTTTGAGCTCCTCTTGTGGTTTGCTGAAGGCATTGCAGGGGTATTTAATCAAATCTGTGGTGAAGGGTGACGCTTCGGCGCTAACGTCATCTTTGCAGACTGCGGAGAGGAAGCCACAATGAGACACTCAATTTCATGTTCAGTAGCTCCAGCTTATTTCCATGCATTGGCATGTCCCATATAATGCATTATGCAATGGTTTAAATAGTTAGCTTGCCATACAATTCACCAATAAGTAGCAAATTGCTGTGTAGTCTAATAAAATGTGACACAAACTGCTGTGCTGGTGATGCCCTCATGCGACATTTTGTGAAATTTGGGCCCAGTACAACTTTGAAAGGAAGCCAATGGTTTAATTTATGGTGAATTTCAATGCCTACATCAGAATCACACTAGGTGGGGAATGTGAATGATTAATATTCTCCCCTTCCTCAACAATTACCATCGATGCACTCTTGAGCAAGGCACTTAACCTCCGACTGCTCCAGTTGGAGGTGTTTCTGATATCGGTTCAAAACAGTTTCTAAAGCTGTTATAATATGATTTGTACCATGAAATAACATATTCTGAAAACTGCACTCGTTTGGGTTGACGTTGAACTGGGTGCCTCGGGCGAGAGTAAATCTGCCTCTAACTTTAGAACATTGCTGCCATAATGCACCTCATGATAGTCAGATGCAAGAAATCAACTGTCACACACACACACACACACACACACACACACACACACACACACACACACACACAGAGAGAGAGAGAGAAGTCAGAGTGGCGCATTGCAGCATCACTTGAGGAGTTTGGGGTTTGGTGCCTTCAGTGTTAATTCCGTTAACGAAAACTATGACGAAAAATGTTCGTCAACAACCTTTTTTCCATGAGACGAGACGTTGACGAGCTAAAAATAGATCTTTGATAATAAAAACTATGACGAAATGTATGTTTTGTTTTCATTGACGAGACGACACTAAAATGTTAGTGGTGGGCTATTGAACATTGAAAATGCAGGATATTTCCCCCCCATCATGATGTGTTCAAGTGTAACGTTAATCTTGGAATTTTTTTTACTTTTAATGAGAAACTTGGATCGTTAAGGAGTCTCCATAATGGATCAATATCAATAAAAAATTAGTAATCCCCATCCCTTATTATAATGCATAAAGTTGGCGGTTTGTGGGTCAGGTCGTTGCTTTATGAATTTCAACACTTGATACTGTCACCTTGATTCCAAATTCCGATTCCTGTATTAACCTGATGAATTAGTTTAAAGAGAGAAAATTGACTTAAATGTAATGACTTTTCATCGACTAAAACTGGACTAAAACGTTTTGAGTTGTCGTCGACTAAAGCTAAACTAAAATTATGAAGGATAAAAACGACTAAAATGTGGCAAACTATTAAGCATTTTCGTCTAAACACTAAGACTAAATCTAAAATAGCTGCCAAAATTAACACTGGGTGCCTTGCTCAAAAGTACTTTAGCAACAATGGCGACTGTAGATGCTACTCAACTCATCAGCAAAACTGCAGCTATACAACCTTGCATCTCTAATTCTAAGGGGGAAACTGCCACTCCGTTAAATGCAGTGACTGTGAAGGCACCTTGCTCACCCTCCGGTCTTGGAGTGAGACAGGCATCACAGGCTTTTACTGCTGGCTGATTGACGAGTGTGCAGAGTTGACAGGCCCAGTCTTCTTCCTCCTTCTTAGCCACATGATTGTCGGTTCCTTCCTTATAGGCCCAGCCAATCAGACTGTTCCTGACTGGGAGCTTACTGGATATAGGAAACATGGGAGGATGTCAACAGTGATTCATGCAGGCGTAATAAGGCGAGTTGATGGAAGCGCGCCCCGTGACCCGGACATAAGCTGAAATATATAATGTATAAGAAGGAACCCTATACATTGCAGTATGAATAACTTAAACATAATCCACTTCCCCTGAATTATGTTTACACACAAACACATTCTGAAACCTTGGCGTATGTAGAATCGAGGATGTTCTACTGTACGTGAAAGATCAACTCTAAAAGGCGACGGCAGTTCAATTTACATTACATTTACACTGAGCGTATACTACTTACAATGAGTGCACAACTAAGTGTACAAACATTGCACGCATAGGGAGAGAGAGAAGGCCACACTCCCCTGACAATAAGCACAACAATGATCCTATGATAGAAAAGTGCAGGGTAAAGAAATAAAGGGATGAAGTTTTTCTTTTGTTAAACTACGGCGAAAGGCAATCCATTCAATTCCTCCAAGCGTGCATGTTCTGACATAAAGCTAGACTATGTTTGACAAGATCGCAAAGCTGAAAGGCCAACAAGACACGGAGGAGGAAAGTAGCCCGGGCTTTCAGGAAACTTTTCTCGCAGATTGCTTTATCAGCTGTGCGACGCGTTGTAAAGGCTTTAGGCGCTAACCCCTCGCAAAGCTTTCCTCAAACACAACCCAGGAGGCGTGCGTACGTGCCGTCTGGCGAACACGGCCTTATATACGCATTCATTTCCCCCCACATAAGACTTCCCACTCCCTGCCAACACCATCTGCCCACAAAGATGGCCTGTCTAATGTTGCATGTCTGTACAGCGTTCTATAGGGACTGGATATTTTCAAAAGGACTAAATGCACCTTGACATATATTTTCACTTTTCTTTTTCTTTCTTATTATTTCTTAAAGTAGCAGCAGCTAGAAAGTCTCGTCTTCACTCTTACTCTCATCTTATTCTTGTTTACAAACTTTAAACTAGACTAGGCACGATATATCGGTCACCGTATCGGCCGATAATTACTTAAAAATGCATTATTGTTATCGGCCAGATATCAATGTGCGATATCGGTGTCGATATGACTGTGAAAATAATTGGATGTCGGCCAGAATTTCAATATTGTGCGTCCCTAATCGATATAGATAGATAGTAGGGATGCATGATATATAGGTCATCATATCGGTATCGGCCGATAATTACTTAAAAATGCATTATCATTATCGAACAGATATCAATATGTAATATCGGTATTGGTCGATATGACCATGGAAATAATCAGTTAATGGATATCGGCCAAAATTTAAATATCGTGCATCCCTACTTTAAACACTACTACTACTTTGTTACTTTGGGGCGCAGCTATAATCCTATGGAGAACTTTGCATATAATCTATACTTGTTTGTCATCTGGTATCTCTATCATCTGGCATCTCTATCATAGACAATGATCCACTTTTAGGAACTAAAACAACATTTTCACCTGACTTCCCTGTCTAACGTCGGCTTATCCATTCTTTTCCACTATGATTTTCCATCATGGTCTATGTAAGGTTTCTCTCTTCTCTGTGAGATGTTTCCCATCGGAGAGGGACAAAATACAAAACAAACACACAATTTGGTGACAATTGTGCAGCCTTAGGGTTTCTACACCTTTTTGATAATTAAATTCCATGACTTTTCCAATACTATTCCATGACGTATAGCACAATTTCCATGACCAATGTTTGTCTGAGTCTATTTTGCAAAGGTCACATAATTTTCCTGTTGATTATGCGACTTGAATGTCCCAGGGACTCCCAGGTCTTATTTATGGCTACAACTATCAGGACGATACTATCAGGACATTTCCGTTGTTTGTTTTTTATTTCTCAAAAGGGAAGTGGATCAAAAAGCAGCCAAACGTTATATTTCACTGGTTGGGAAAAAAAGACTATCACCTGATTTCTGTGACATTTCCAAAACTATATGCAGATGTTCCTGTTTTCATGACTTCGCCAGGCCTTGAATTTTTTTTTTTTACAGGTTTTCCATGACTGTAGAAACTCTAATCAAAAAGCTGCAAAATGTTGAACTGTTACAAAGGAATCTCAGGTTTTCTTCTATCATAAGGGCATTTCTAAAAATGCAATAATAAAACATCCAGGTCCATTGGGGTCTATACTAGGAGTGGGGGGAAATATCAATACAGCATAGCATCGCGATACTTTCTTCCGCAATACAATATCGATACAGTAGTGCCAAATATAGATACTTTATCTATTTTACGCAGATTATAAAACCTATTTTTTCTTTATTTTGTAGCTGGAGCGATGCAAAAGTGCATTGCTGCCAAAATCCTGTAGATGGCGAGTGTTAAAACAACTGCAAATACTGTATGCACAACTGGCTCAAATCAGGTAAACTGTCAGGTGGGACATCTAAAGTTATCAGTCATGAAGGAGGAGAAGGACAGAGAGAGAGTGAGAAATCGGAGGCGAGGGACCAGGAGAAGAAACCGAGCGGGAGTCAGAGGAAGACGAGAGGGGGGAGACTGAAAAGGAGGAACGGCGAGCACAGCTCAATCAGGAGCACATACTGTAGGCCCATCATCCAGGCAAGGAGGCAAAAGAGGCATCGGGCATCAGACTGGAAGAAAAAGAAGGAAATATGATGAAACGTATCTGGGTCTGGGCTTCCCTTGGCGTTGCCGACTGCCCAAAGCCACAGTGCATGGTGTGCAGGGAGGTTCTGAAGCCCTCTTATCTACGTTGCCACCTGAACACGAAGCATGCCAGTGTAAGTCAAAAGCCCCTTACATTTTTTAGATCAAAATAGGAAGAGTTGCAAAACAGCCAAAAACAACTGCAGTTTCATTCATGTGTTGCGTCTGCCAAGAACGCGCTACGGACTTACTATCAGAATAGCAAGAAAGGGGCTACAGTACCTCACACATTCGCCAAAGACGTCTGCTTGCCAGCTGCCAAAGAGATAGTTGAATGTATGATTGGAGAGAGAGAAGCAAAAAAGTAGGACATGATCCCCGTGTCCCAACAACACGATACAATGTCGGAACACATCCTGGCTACATTGGTCGGTCACGTGAAGAAGAGCGAGTCTACAGATGCTGTCACTCTGGCCAATCTTCTGATGCACGTTTGTTACCTTTTTGAAGGCGCGGTGCAGGAAGATTGTTAGTTCTGTCAGCCCCTTGCTACCCGAACAACAGGAAAAGAAATCTTTACATCTTTATGAGGACCAATGGAATTGACTGGACACGCTGTGTGGGAATGTGCACTGACAGGGCAAAAGCGATGATGGGGAAGCACACAGGGCTTATAGCTCACATCAGTTAAGTCTGTCCATCCATTCTCTGATTACATTGCAGTGTTCACAGGGAGACCTTCGCAGCCAAAAATATGACAGATGATCTACTTTCAGTCCTCAATGATGCGGTGAAACTGGTGAACATCATTAAAGCTTGTCGGCTAAATTCAAGGCTGTTCACACTGTTATGCAACGAGATGGGCAGCGGACACAAAGCATTGCTGCTACACACTGAAGTGTGTCGGTTTTCACAGGGCAAAGTGTTGACAAGGCTGTTTGAACTGCGTCACGAACTTCAGCTGTTTTTTGAAGACAACCGGTTTCATTTGGCCTCCAATCTGCATGACGAGGCCTTTCTGCAGAAGCTCGCCTATCTGGCTGACATATTTTCTGTTCTGAATTAACTGAATTTAAGTCAGTGGTACCTTGTTCAACACACAGGACCAGGCTAGTGTTTCCCTACGTTCACACGTTCTTGTAGGCAAATGATGTGGTCAACAGTCTAATAATTGAATGCCTCAACCAACTCGCCGAGCAGCTACGAAATACTTCCCACCTATGGACACATCTCAGACGTGGATTTGCAAGCCATTTGGAGCTTCCCTCCCTGTCCCACCACTTGGACAGAGGCGATGGCAGCGTATACCCAGTCCTGGCAAAGCAAGCCTTGAAGGTTTTTGATGCCCTTCGCCCCAACTTACCTATGCGAGGCTAGTTTCTCTGCTCTGACAGCAGCGAAGACTACATATCGCCAAAGACCGGACGCTGAGAAAGACTTGAGGCTTAAACTGGCTTCAATTGCGCCAAATATCAGAGATCTTTGTGCAGAGATGCAGGCCCAGCCGTCACAGCCATTCGTTGTCGCATCCCTCTCTCTCTCTCTCTCTCTCTCTCTCTCTCTCTCTCTCTCTCTCTCAAGCTGAGCCACCTATACTGCACTTGAAAATCCTCAAATGACCACGATTTTCTGAGCCTATGCATGTGTCATTGTGCATGTGACAGCATTTTTTCCACATCTTCTCTCATAATAAGCCTATTTGCCTCTGAGCCTGTGTGTGTGTTCTCGTCCTCATCCAACCTCTGCTCTTTAAAAGTGAGGGCTTTGTGTGTAGCTTTGTTGCAATTTATTGAAACTTTACTGCAGCGTAGTTTTCAATTTCATTCGAATGTGCATTGTTGCAATCTTGATTATTTGTGCATGATTAAACTTGATGCCTTTAATGCGGCTATAAATAGGCTATGTTGCGTTTTTGTTTTTTTTAAGTTGTGGGGGGATTGGGGTTGGGATGTACAGTAGAACAGGCTGCTTGGTCTAAAACGTTTGGGAGCCGCTGCTCTAAAGGCATAACATTACAAAGCAGGTTCATAGATGTGACACCGACTTGGACACACACACACAAACACACACACACAGCAGAGGCGATGGCCCAAAGGAAACGACAGCATGCTGCCACTCTCGCTGAGGGTCCTGCAACCGCGGCAGCAACACTGCTTTGCTGTGGGCTCAAGATGTGGCCGACGCTGAGACGCTAATCAATGCAATACTCCCAAGGCAGTGCCAGGGACTGACCCGTGTATGTGGCAGCGTGACACACACACACACACACACACACCTACTCAGACAGCTGACCGATTACGCATCATAACACAGCTGATTTGCCCCCTGGGTTGACGCTCGCTGTCCAGTCCAATCATATTATCCTTCTCAGTCGGCCCAGTGGTGTTTGTCTGCGTCCCAAGTGTTTAGATGCTCTTGGTTCATCTTGATGTTGCTGTTATTCCGGGGCGCTTTCAGCAACGCAATTTGTCACTGCTTGTAAAGTGCTAAGCAAAGGAGGGGGAAAGCTGAGGGCGACGGTATAGAAGAAGAAAGTGTGTCAGATTTCGACTGGGTCATTTTTTTCTGAGAAAGAGGTCACTCTGAGAAATACGTGGACCGCTGTGCAAGGGCCCTGACCGAGTCTGCTTGGTTTTAAATGCGTAGACGCACAAAAATAGTACATCGCCTGAAGCAACATGATAATATAGCGTGGCTCACAACCCAAATAGAGCCTCTACAAACAGCCTCAAGTTTCCCAACAAACACTTGTCTAGCTCTGCGTATGCTCAATCCCCCCCTCTCCCGCCCGAATAACAAGCCGGCCCCATCCTAACGGATTCCTTATGACCTCCAGAGCACAGAAACACTAAACGTCTCCCTCAAGTCCAAAAAAAAGAGAGCTTGTTCGCCTGTAAACTCCCCATTAAAAAGATCTGGAGGCCAAACCACACTTCTTTAGTGCTGTCAGATGGCTGTTGTTTGCAGTGGCAGAGGCACAGCGTGAAGGAGTCTGGGGGTTTAGGGCAGCTACTAGTTTGGATGTCATACGAGAAGGAACGCTACGACAAAGACTTGGTGAGGGAAAATGACCCAAAGTTCAAAGCCGATGTGAAACGACACCCTATAGTTATGATAAAACGGTGAGATTTACTGCAGGGGGAACCAGGCGTGTAGGCATGGATGGATGTATGTGCAGATGTAAGATATACGCCAGATGGAAACACACAACTTCTCTCATTCTAACTCCGCGCTATTTTGGGAGACGGGGGAGAAAATGGTCTGACTTGGCAAGTGTTTGTATGTGCAGTAGTGTAAGCAGCGGGTCCCAGTACATATGGGGAAGTACAGTATAGGGTCTGGCACATGTTCGGTGTGGTGACCCAGTTTCTCTGCATCTGGACCTGATAACTTCCCTCCCCAGCAATACTGAGAGAGAGAGAGAGAGAGAGAGAGAGAGAGAGAGAGAGATCTCAACAGCGACATCTCTATCTATCAATCTCTGTCTGGGCCGACTTTTAAACTTGGCTACAACCGTCTAGAATATCATCTATAATCAGCCAGCGGGGAATAAACCAACATACGAAATGAAGGACACACTCCTCCCACTCCCAGAATAAAAGCATACGTTACCAAGCTGACTGACAGACCGACTCGGACTGTGGCGGTTCCCGTTTCACGTTTCTGTCTCATATAATGATTTCAGTGAAAACTTGCACCAGTGTTTGGTTATTTATTGAGGTCCAACTAAAGAAGTTTAGTCTCAGTTTTGTCTTAGAGCAGATGAAGAATTCTACCAACAAGGGGAGATGATTGCGCTTTTTCCCCCAATGCAGTTTCACTTGTTTCCACCGGTATCAAGGAAGTGGAAAAACGCTAAAACAAGTCGACTTGCATTGGAAACAAGTGGAATTATCTCAGCCCCAGTAGCGGATATCTTCACATGTGCTAAGAAAAGTAAGAAAAGTTGCAGTTCAAAGATCTAAAGATGAAAAATCCCAACTTGATCCTTTCTTGATTGAATGATTAACTGGTGCAAGGCGAGACGGTGCAGAAGGGGATTTGTGAACCAATTCTTCTGATAGGTCAGCGACCGTGACACTGACGCGAGTCCTAGTTTCTAGATGAACAGAGAGGACCGGGCTCACGCTAGTTTAGCTATAGGCTTTAGAAAAGAAACAAACGTCTTGTATCGTCTTCAATTTCAAATCTCTCTCGAAATGAGCGGCCGACCTTACAGGCTGACCCAACCTCGCCGTACTGTATTCTCACCGTTTATTTACTCCCTGAGGCCTGTGGATGTTCACCCCCAGGATAAAGACATTGTTAGTGTGACTGAGGTGTGTTGTGTTAGAGACTGACTTCGACTGCCGCGTCGGGGGTCCCGGGGGAGCCGCTCTAACGGTAGGCTGATCTATCTGCTCCTCTATTGGTATTGATCCGGTTTTAGTGTCAATGTCGGCACTGGGGACTAATGATCACACACATGCAGGCGGACACACACCAGGTCTTGCTGAGGCCCTGTTTACACGAGAACAAACCCTGTATAAAACGGCAAACGTTTTTTTTGCGGATTGGCCTTTCGTTCACCCGATAACACACGGAAACAGGGTTTTCCGTGCCTGAAAACGGGTCCCAAAGTGGAATCTTTTGAAAAACGCCGCCCTTACCGTCCCCGTGTAAACCGGCACAAACGCAATTCGCAAAACACAATAAAGAACAACTAAGCCTGAGCATGGAAATGCTGAATCGCACACACACACACACACACACACACACACACCTGCCGAAAAAGTGACTATATGCTGCACAAAGCATCGATCTCGCCGTGCTGCACTGCAGATACTCTGCCGCTGTGCAACGTCGAGGCAAAAAAACACCCTCACTCCCACTAAGCTGAGTCGACCTGATATAGCCACAACAACAGAGAGAGAGATGCCAACCCGTCCGTCCCCCCTTCCTCCTCCTCCTCCTCCTCCTCCTGCTCTCTACCCTTCTCCTCCTCCGCCTCCTCTCTCTCTCTCTCTCTCGCTCCAGTCAAAGCCAGAGCAGACAGATAAGCAGACAGCCACAGACGGACTAATCCTCCTGCAGTGAGAGAGACGCTCGGGTGGCATGATGAAAATCAAGCTAAACTGA
>CABFOS010025944.1:0-10685 GCA_900660315.1 Diretmoides pauciradiatus
ACCATGGGGCATTAAAACAATCCATTGAAACCTAGAATGATAACATATTCATACATATGTAGAATCCAATTGAAATGTTGCATTAGACTCCGGTTTCCTCCCACCGTCCAAAGACATGCAGATTTGGGGCTAGGTGAATTGGGGAGTCCAAATTGCCCATAGGTGTGAGTGTGAATGGTGTGAATTGTCTGTCTCTGTGTTAGCCCTGGATTGACTGGCGTCCAGTCCAGGGTGTACCCTGCCTTCGCTCTATGACAGCTGGGATAGGCTCCAGCGCCCCCCGCGACCCTCTGTGGAGGATTAAGCGGTAGATAATGGATGGATGGATGGAATTTGACCAATGTTTTCAGTTTTGTAAACACAGTTTGAAAATATAATACTATGCTTGCTTCAAGCATTAGTTATGTTTCAAAAATGGATGGATGGATGGATGGATGGAGCACTATCCACAGACGACCATTGTACAGGGTATCTATGGGTCCTTCAAAAAAATGTAAATTTCTACATTTAACGTCTTATTCAAGGAGATATTCGCACATCCAATATTGTCTCTTGCAGGTGCATGGGAAAATGTAATTCAAGTCTTTGGAAGAAGATCCAGCACACTGCTCTTGCTCAGCAACACACACTTTAATTACAACACAAATGTCAAATGTTTGACCTTTGTCAAACATTTGACAAGGTCCAGGGGGACCGAAACGTTGTGTGTTGTAATTAAATTGTGTGTTGCTGAGCAAGAGCAGTGTGCTGGATCTTCTTCCAAAAACTTTGATGTAAAAATGGCCGTAAAAACTAAAAACTAAATGATGGGCAGCCAGAAGAGGAAGTCATTCCTCGGATCTGCTGGCTAGACCGGATAACCCAGACACATTGGGCGTTGATCCTAGAGTCTACTATCGACTGGGTTCCGAGATTGATTCAGGAGTAATTCTCTCTGAGAGCGATGGCTGGAAACCAAACTGAAGTTTTAATTAGTTTTAATCATTCTTTGTATATTCACAAAGTCATCTGAGGTTTGTACTGTATCTGTACATGTGCATGTGTATTATTGATAGTGAGTGGACGACTCTAGCGGCCAGTGAAACCCCTCTAGGTACAGTAGAGGGTCTCCCATCTCTCATCTACTAACAGCTGTGTGGTCAAAGACATAAATGAGCACAGCGCACCCTGATCTAAAATAGAGTCTTTGAAGTCTTTTTTTGGGTTACGTTTTTCCTGTACAAGCACCTAAGGGAGACCCTGACAACGGGGTGTATATGAGACATGAAGAGACTTTATATCAGCTGAGAGGCCTTTGTGCTTTTCCTCCTGGTACTTCACTGTGTTTCCTCACCCTTCTCCCTCTTTAATCCTTTGCTTTCTTTCCAACATCACAGTCCATGAGGGTCCCTTGTGAGCTCCCAGGGCCCGGGATCACTTCGCTTACCACAACAAAGAGAAAACATCCCCCATTTGTAAATGGGCTCCTGCCAGCTGGCTTGGCTGTTTTCAACAAGGATTTCAGCAGGAGAAAGGAAGTCTGCTCTCCTGAAAATCGGCAGCCAACAGTGTATGTTGAAGGCTGAAATGTGTGATCAAATATAATTTACTTTTGGCAACACTTTATATACTTGACACCGCACTCTGGAGCAAATCTTATCAGTCTATTCTAAGCCCTTGAGTGCTGAGTAAGAGTTCTTTATCATCACTGTGATTGTTATGAGCTGTAGGGGATTTATTAATCATAATATTGACTCGTTTCTTTTCCAACTTTTCTCTTGGACAGTATTTCTTCTATTGAAATTAATGTAATATTTTTCATTCAACCATACGTGAAGCGCTGAGCCTTTTCCAAGACTAATGGACAAAGATCATTATGTTTGTCCATTAGTCTTGTATATTATCATTATACTAAAATAAAGAGAATGTAATCTTAATCGCTGTTTTTTTTCGGCCCCTTGAAGAGTACTGTGGCAGAAACATAGTGGACACCATCGCCATCAGAGGGTTTGGTGCTATCTTCTGTCTGCAGTAAGAGAACCAGGCGGCATCACACTGAGGTGCTACGCTTGATTTGCTCTGCTCAGGACTGCTTCCAACCCCACAGATTGATCCAGCCAATACACAAGGATAATATCAAATACAGCACCAACTGGTGGACAGTTGGACAGCGCTTGTTCCAAACTCCTTCTACCATGTACTGTAGCCCCTCTAAAACACATGAGATGATGGGGATTTTATGTTTAAGAGTCAGCTAGTGAATGATGAGGAATGATGAAAGAAGCGATCATTAAGAACAAGTTGTGCTGATGTATGAGACAAGCTTTTTACAGATCAGTGTTATCAGAGTGTGGGAGCGCTTTCCAAAGCATGTTTTGGCCATTAAAGCCAGACCCAATCAGTCAGTGAAGTCATGTAATCTCATTTGCAGTTGATAATTCCCCGAAAAATAATGTTTAACCATTTGAACCTTTGAAGGCTTGCTGATATTTACAGTTGCATTCAATGTTGGCACAGTATGAGCTGTTCAACCCAATACTGCAAGAATGGGCTCTGGATCAAATGTAGACTGAGGGAAATAGGAGAGTGTGATACATGTGATACCTCTCCTCTTAACCCAATAACAAATGACCTTGATGATCCTCAGTCCACAGGTCATGCTTTTGATACAGATTTAGCACAGCACTGTCTTGACACGTGACTATGCTTTCCCTTTGGTCTGACTGGAAAGAAATGAACACGTGAGTACATTTTTTCAGTTGATGAGAAAGCATCTAGCCCGGAAGTCATTGCTGTTTCCCCTGTGATTTTACTGAAGTGTTTTTGATTTGACTGCCCGGTCCTTATACATATGAGTGAATGGGAGATGGAGGGACTTCAGGTTTGCTTCTTTTCAACTTTCAACCCCTTTGTTGCATCGTGTGTCTTTGTGCGTCTGAAGGTCTCCTAATTAAGTCTGATGCTTAAGACTGGAGTAACTCTTGACTGACTGCCGTTCACTGTGCTGCGTCTTCTCACCATGGCAAGACAGACTGGACACACACACACACACACGCACTAAGGGTTCTTACATCCTCATTCAGAGAAGACGCATTGGACACGGTGTTAAAAAAAACTAGAAAAAAAGAAGGCAGTAAAAATAAGAAAAAAGAGGTCTCAAGTTGTTACCATGAAGGACTCCCGACTGTGAGAGGAACAGAAGTGGGAACAAAGATCATGTAGCCCATCGGGGAGCCCACATATGTCTCAGTGGAGCAATGGAGGGTTCTCAGGTCTGAAAACAGGCTCTCAAAGGGGGAAAAGTCATTTATTGCCTCTGTTTTTATTCCATCAACAGGCTAGAGAAGGATAACACAGTTCATTCTGATAAGAGCAATAACCTTCCATTGTTTATGAAACTTTGATAAGTTTAAAGGTCTTAATATATGACTTGAAGGAGAGCTACATACCCTTATCTATTCCACGAAAAGTAATAAGCGCAGCTAGGTCATGAAAAATGTTTCTTTAAATCCAAGTGTCTTTGATAACATCCAGTTATGTTTTATTCTCTAATCCTCACTGTCTCCCATGTTTGGCGCTGATTCACTGCTGCAGGGTAACAATCTAAAGGAGGTGGGAGGGAGGGGGGTCAAACAGTATCAATAGAGCAGAGCTGCACCTGACAATCACCACTGCCCCCTGCTGGGCTCACACCTTTTCCAATATCCTATGCAGTCTATGCTATTCAATCCATTCACTCTGGTTCAGTGACTATAGGAATCCCACAACAGGAGACAGACTATAGGGATAAGAAAGAAAACACACGGTAGGGTAGTGACAGTATTTGAACCCCGGTTCTTTCAGAGGCAGGTGGGGTTTACATAAAGAAGGGGTCCTCAAGCCATGGTCCAGCCCCCCCATTCTTGCGCCCTCACTTTGTATGGAACTTTGTCTTTGTCTCATCACATCAAAGTCCATGAGAAATCTGGCAGTTAAACGTTGTCTTGAGACCTTTTCTGCATCGTCCACTGATAAATTCTGGATACATACGGTCGCCAAACAACATTATTTCAATAAAATGTCACCTTTTGAAAATGACCCCGCTCACTGCCGCCCCCCCCCAAACCCCCGTTGTGTAATTTGGTTCGGTATGTTTAACAGGTTGTGAAAGTTCACATTAAACTGCCAGATTTCACAATGGAGTTTGACGTGGCTTTCCAGAGAGAAAAGAGAGAACTGCACGTATCAGGGCCAGTTCTAGATAAACGCGAGTATGGTGTAATAGGAAGTGGTGACATGAGCTAGAGAGACTGTCCAGGCCAGAGTGAGATGAAGTGGAATTGTCAACAGCCCATCCACGGAGATGGATGGGCAAAAGTTCGGCCCGGTGCGAAGCCACACCTGGTCGGAAGTAGCTAGGGTCAAGGTCAGCCAGGGGTCCTCGCTTCACACAGGTGTCCCTCTGACAGATACAAACATACTACAAAGCGGCATGGCAACACATCTCACAAATGAAAATAGTTTAGAGACAGCAGAAAAGTGCGGAGTCAAAGCCGAGGAAGTTCTGGGTCAAGCTGTCGTGTCAGGGCAGGCCCACCTTAAGTGTTTTCCTGCAGAAGAGGCGACGCTAACTTGATGAAGTCCACTGAGAAAATGAGAATTTGATTTCTGATGCACTTACTTGATATTAATCTGATATTCAGCAAGGCCAGAATTTCGTAGATCAACACCTGCATATGTGACTGATCGGGTTCGGGGTTTGAACCCAGGGCCCCCGCACTGAAAAGCTCCACAACAACCGCTGCGCCAAGAGAACCGGCTCCCTTGGCGGAGCTGTTATTGGGCTTTTATCTTTGAGGAGTGAGTTTTACCGATCAACTTGCTACCTACTCGAGGACTCACAAGGATCTACTCTGTTACACATACTTACTGTAATTGAGTAATGCATGCATACAGTATATGCATATATCTGTCAAAAGTCTGGGGGCACTTTACAAGTAAGAAAGTGATTCCTCAAAGGTTCTCTTAACATAAAACTATAAGCTATATACGGATATTAGATGTATTAGTATATATTCTGCAATGTATGTATTTTTATGCAACACTCAGCTTCATGTTCATCAAAGTGTCTTCCTTGGTATGAAGATTTTCCTAAATAACGACTTTCTTTTGTCTTTTTCCAAACTATTGTTAAACGCACATATTGAACATCTTTTTAAACACCTGAAGATACTGATGAGTGCTGACATCCCAACAGGGGTATAAAATGTGTGGGGTATGTCATTATTCCTAAGCTAGTTCTTTTGTCAGTTGTGTGACACTTTTCAAAAGCTAGGTGTCCCCAAACCTCTGATGGCAGTGTATACAATATAGGTTGTATATAGGTATTATGCCATGCATCTGACAGGGCAAAGGGGAAGTAGTCCCAGCAAACCTCACAGCGCTAACAAAACAGTACCAACTCCTTAATGTAAATGGTCAACTCAGAGGTCACATGGCCACCTGTAGACAGTCTTTCAGTCAAGAGGAGATCTGTGGCGTGAGATTCAGTTCACTAGAAACCATCTGGTCTGCGTAAGAATGCCACTCCAGGCGTCATGGCAACATGCACAAGGAGGAAGTGAAGGCAAGGGGGCGGGGGCAGCCGTGGTGGGAAACTAATCTGGGCAGTGCTTCACAAATCCACACAGCATATAAGAAACCCTGACATCACACAAAAAGCGCTTAATTGAATCATTACTTATGTTTCTTTGTTCCTACAGAGGCATGTGGTTTTTCCAGGTCCATGCAAGAGAAGTGTTTTGTTTTTATTACTGGGCATTGCTCCCACTGAAAACTAATGACGTCTCAGCAGAGGAATACACATTAAAACTACACTATAAAGACACAGGTGCTATTGCACGGATACTACAAACAAACGGTGATGTTCTTCCAAAAATGGACATCCAGGGATGACCCCTTGAAAGATCAGACGAACACAACTCACACAACCAAAGGTGACTGCATCTCAGGATGTGCTGCACTAGTTCCAAACTAAAAATAAAACTACATCTGAGAGGAACAAAACCCAAGGGAGAGTACAAAATGTTTTCAAACTGTTAAAGAGGAACACTCAGGAGCCAAGCGCTTATTGTGTAACAGGCGATGCATCCTGCATAAAATGAACATTTATGGATTCAAAGGGCTGCCCGCCACACATTAGGGTGTATGAGAGAAAGACGCAGACGGGTGAGTGTGTGTGTGAGAGAGAGAGAGAGAGAGAGAGAGAGAGAGAGAGAGAGAGAGAGAGGTAACAGAGTAGAATGTGAGGATAGAAACCGGCACTCTGTCCAAGCTGAGGGAAAATGAGGATAAGAGCCTCTCCAAAGAGCATTGATCTTTTGAAGAAGCCAGTGCCATTTAGCACGTACGCCTTGGGTCTTTCCATTTATTCAACAGAAGTATGGGCGGGGTGGCTGGCTGTGCTGTGAAAGAGCCTGAGAGAGACAGACGGACAGACAGACATACAGACAGACAGACAGACAGACAGACAGACAGACAGACACACAGACAGACAGACAGTATAGGGGCTTGTTGATACTTGGATGGGCGAAGATTCCCGTCACTGTCACTGCAAGGCACCACCCCACATCACTTCCGAAGAAGAGTGATGAATGGAATGAATAGATGGAATGAATGAAATCATTCACATCTCCCTTCATTCTGAGAGTCCAAAGGAGCTCCACTGTCTATGAAACCCGTCTCTCTCTGTGTGTCCAGTTGTCTGTTTTGGCAACCTTATTTCTCCTCACCTCATCTTACAAATAATGGGGGGCTTTTACAAAACACTTTCTCTCAAAATAGACTAATTGTGTTCAGGTGACCTTCCTTGGATGCAACAGCCCTTACAAGTTAATCATCCAGGAAAGCCTCTTAGTGACAACTATGCCTTAATTACATACCAGACCATGCCTATCAATTTGAAGAGCGGCAAATCCAGACATTCCATGTGCATGGGAATGAAATCGTCTGTTTAGACTTTTGTCTTCTCGCTGATCGAAATCCTGAAAGCTCACAGCATAGAAACGCATTAAGAAACGATGTGCCATGTGACGATGGCTATGGAAATGCGAGAAAACACAGATGGGAAACTTATTAAGAGGAGCAGAACACCAACATGATTCCAACATAATTCATTTATTTTGAGTGCTTGGCTGGTTTGTTCCGCCCCACATTCAGTTTGTTCTTCTTGTTTATGGGTTCTTCATTAGGGGTTATCACCAGGGGGCCTTCAATGTTCACCACAACTTTAAAGGCAAAACAAACTATTCTGACCAGAGTGACAATAAAGGGGGGGATGCAGGTTTTGGGTTGGGGTGGATTTTCTTGTGTGTGGTGTAACCAAGCCCACTCGTCCCCAGTCTCAGCTCATCAGGTCATTCCATGCTGAGTTTAGCAGTTTATCCAGGGCAGCAGGGTGAAGAAGCTAACCTTTTCCACACAGCCATAACTTCCCACCATGACATCAATCCAACATTGCCTCAGTGTCCTTCAGCACTCGCTGTGAAAATGTCAGACCAGCTCTTTTCATGAGGGAAATCCTATCTGATTTACTCGCCCCCCCCCCTTCCTCAGCTGAGGCGTCTGTTTGTATAGCGCCGTGTTTCATTTGAATATCAAAGCCTGTGAGAAGGTGGCCAGACACTTTAAATGTCATTTTTTTGGGCTCTTCTCAAGGAATGTGACTGCTTAAGTGTCCTTGATGAAGGGACTTGGTCAGGGAGACAATGCTTTCTTTGTGACGGTAATCTCCATCTTTCAACTCATGGGAGAGATGATTACAGAAGAATTTGCATCTTATTGTCTCTTCGCCTCTGCAAACTTGATGATATTTGAGAAATTGTTCACATTTTTGACCGTGGATCCAGGGAGCCATGATGCCTGAGGTCACCTTCTTCCATTCACGTTGTGTGTACAATACCTAACTATGCATCCAATCAGAGCCACCTGTTGGGGAGAGAGACACACTGAAGTCTTAGTACTTTGACAATGACTTTCTAGCACAGAATAAACAATAACGGCTGTGGTCCCAGTAAATTGTGGGCAGTCTAACTTTTCAGAATACGTACATAGGATGAGTAATCAAGCAAGAGACAACCTGCAATGTCTTCCCTATCAAAATGCATTTCCAAAAGCCATAACAACTGGGTCTACTTTCTCCCATTGCGCTTTGTTGTGTTATTTTGACCTCTCAGACGGGAGGAACCATTAGTGAAAACAATAAATCAACAGAGAGAATGCTGCGTGTTCATTGAGGCTCAGGGTTACCTAAAGTGTTTAGCTTTGGTTTGGAAGCATAAACCTGCATAAACCTAGCCTGAAGACAAAAAAATAAACCTGTTTGTGCTGAAGTAATAACTCTGAGGTGCCAAACCCCAAAGGAGAGCCAGGGACAAATACTCTTCACTGTGAATTGATGCTGTTTGCCTGTTAACTAATGTTTCAGTAAAACCTTGAGGCATAGACTTTACTATCACCTCAGACATCGCACCATGTTTCAAATAGATGTTGGCTATGCTTTATGCAATCATATGTACAGTAGCTGAGAAGAAAAGGTCTTTGTAAGCAGATCCCTCTAAGGGTCTTTTATACCAACTACTGAACTCATAATCTAAATCTTGAGAGACAGCAAACACGAACAATGGATTCCAGAACTGTATGGGATTTGTTCTCCTCTAAATCCTTACACAGGGTCTCTTTATCATCAACCTTCCTTTGTGTTTTTGGTCATCTGTTTATGTAGGCCTGGAGGCAGAGGCATGCCATGTTCCTATGATAACAGTATCAAACATCAAACTCTTTATCTGGTTGTCTGGGCATGAATAATCTACTTGTATCTTTTGATTTCTGCAACAAAAGATGGGCATGTTCCTACACTGTTCCTCTTGGTACCTTCTCCTTTCACCTGCCAGTGAACTCGGCAAGAGTAGAAGAATGACTTCCATGGCCCTTGACTTTGTTGTGGCCTCTGAACCTGTGAACGAAGGCACCCCGAGAATAAAAATGTGCCCTTGATCCAAAGATACATGCTACATGTTCGTCATATTCAGACAGAATCAAGATGTATTGTTTCCCCTGGCACGTTATTCCAATGTCTGGACTTAGCTACCTTGTATACAAATCCCTTCACATCTGGAAACACAGCAGTTTTGTAACACAATGAATCATTCAATCATAAATCTGGTGTTGCGTATACGTGAGGCAGGAAGTCTTGGCTCATGCTGAAATCATAACTTCAGTTCAATGGATGCAGGACTATCTCCTACTTGCCCATATTATTGCACAATAGGATATTTAGTTCCATTTACAAGGCATTTGAATGTAGACTGCCTGTAGCATAGGGAATCAAATTTAGCGCTGGGTTGCCAAGCAATACTCCCCCTGTTGAGGAAATATCACAGTTCATGAAGGGCAATTTTGACATTGTCAGTCATGCCACCAGCATTTGAAAAGCCCTTGTGCATGGAACCCGCAGAAGAAACCCTTTTAAACTGAGAGAACTCATTACTCATGACTCAGAGTAGAACCGCTGCTCCTCCACATCGAGAGGAGCCAGCTGAGGTGGTTCGGGCATCTGGTTAGGATGCCTCCCGGACGCCTCCCTGGGGAGGTGTTTCGGGCATGTCCAACCGGGAGGAGACCTCGGGGTCGACCCAGGACACGCTGGAGGGACTACATCTCTCGGCTGGCCTGGGAACGCCTCGGGATTCCCCCGGAAGAGCTGGTGGAAGTGGCAGGGGAGAGGGCTTCCTGGGCTTCCCTGCTGAAGATGCTGCCCCCGCGACCCGGACCCGGATAAGCGGAGGACAACGAGACGAGACGAGACGAGAACTCATTACACCTGTTTTACATGAGTGGCTCCCTGTGTCTTTTAGGATCGATTTTAAAGTCCTCCTTATGGTTTTTAAAGCACTAAATGGGTTGGCTCCTCCCTACTGTACATCACAGACTGTCTTTCATTTTATGTCCCCCCCACGTACCCTAAGGTCATTTGCAGCATGTCTTCTAAATGTCCCAAAGGTTGCCACACAAAAAAATGGGAGATGCTGCTTTTAGTGTGTCTCCCCTAGGCTGTGGAACTGTCCAGCCATTGTTCATTAGAGAAGCTGGCTCACTGGACATTTTTAAAAGACAGTTAAAAACATACCTTTTTAATCTTGCTTTTTATTAACACTTGTTTATTTTACTTTGCATGTACTTTTTCTAATTTTTCCTTGTTTTTACTGTTTATTTGTTTTTACTCTGTAAAGCATCGGTCTTAATTTCTTAATTCTCCTTGTTGTATTAAATACAACAACTCAAAGTGCTTTACAGAGTAAAAACAAATAAACAAATTTTGTTTATTTGTTTTTACTCTGTAAAGCACTTTGAGTTGCAAACCTTTCAAAATAACACTCTGACTACATATAGTAAAGGTGAACAAAGAGGTGGACAGGAATAGTGTGGATAGAGGACCAGTGGTGTCTTTTCTATCTTGCTTTATTTTTATTTTACTTTTGAATGCTATTATTGCCTATTGTTCTTTTCTCTCTTCTTTTGTTTGAATATGAATGAATGAATGAATGACTGAAAAAGTTTATTTCGAAAAATTAAGAAAGAAAAATAGAAAATATATTTAGAAAAATACAAAAAACAGTTCGAAAAGGAGCAGGAAGAAGTTTAAACTTATAGATTCCTGCCCCTTTGAT
>CABFOS010026112.1:0-13805 GCA_900660315.1 Diretmoides pauciradiatus
TGATCAGATGCCCTAACCACCTCAGCTGGCTCCTTTCGACGCGAAGGAGCAGCGGCTCTACTCCGAGCTCCCTCCGGATGTCTGAGCTCCTACCCCTATCTCTAAGGCTGAGCCCGGCCACCCTGCGGAGGAAACTCATTTCAGCCGCAGACAGCAGTTAATCACGCTACAGATCCAACATCCAATACCTTCATTGGGAAGAGAAGGAGACCGCTGAAGGTGCTGTAGTTATTGGAATTAACAAAGATGGCTCAGCCTGATGGGAGATTTCAGTTCCAAGAGAGGGGAGAGGGGTCCCACCCAGATCACACAGGACCCACACCCTCTCTCACCCCCTTCACCAATCCTTTCAGTTACTCCCATCAGGTCGACGCTATAAAGTCCCACTGGCCCGGAAAAACATTTACAAAAAATCCTTTATCCCTTCTGCAATCACCGCCCTGAACATTTTAAAGTAGGCACCGCATTTTAACATTTTAACTACGGCACTTTGGCCTATTTGACCTGTTAACATTGCTTGATATTGATATTCTCACCTTGTATTTCCACCTCATGCTTCCTGTAGCATATATACCTGTAGATGGATTGTAAGCACTGCCATCGTTGGTGAAGCACCTTGCTGTACTTCACTTTGATTTCAGCGTTAAAGGGTCCTGCACGTCCTGAATGAGTTAAAGCTGTGTAGAATACCACCTTTTGTCTCTCTGTCAATACAGAAAAACAAACATGCATCAGTGAACTTTACCTACAGTAGTTGTATTGCGTCATATGTGTGTGCATTCAAGCACATACATTCATTACTTCGTCGCTGCTACTCAGTCTGGCCTGCATACCTGGAATTGGTACCAGGGCATTGAATTACAAAACATCACCATATCAAACTTAGTTCTTAAACGTGACCATCTATTTAGAGACGAACATCAACACACAAAGCTACAAATGATAGAACAGAAAACGGCAAATCATTAAATCTATTCACCCGTTAAATAAGTGAGTAAATTACCTGCATTCTC
Source organism: Diretmoides pauciradiatus (assembly GCA_900660315.1). Lineage (NCBI taxonomy): Eukaryota > Metazoa > Chordata > Actinopteri > Trachichthyiformes > Diretmidae > Diretmoides > Diretmoides pauciradiatus. Next base: position 1,014 of record CABFOS010026112.1, read on the forward strand.
TTTTTCCAGGTTGCTTGTTTTGCTGTCACTGGCACTCAGTCTGGTTTCCAGGGATATTGGACTGGAAAATAAAAGAATGAAATTTGTTTAAAAATGAATAAATGGCACTATTTTTCTGAACCCATTGCTTGTGTATGAATAATAAATATGGCTTGGCAAATCAATTCAAGTTTCATCTCCAGTTCAGTGAAAAAATCCATATCCATTTTAAAATTATCCATTCCTATTAAGGATTTCTATCACCCTCTTTTCCTGAGATTGCAAAACTAAACTAAACTAAAACAAAAGCCCCTAAATGAAGTTCTTAGTCATTTCCAACAAGGATGACTCATCTGTACCAGATGTCTCACTCTGCAGTTGCTCCACGTGGTTTTTGGTTGCGCTCAGCTCATCATCCACTTGGCTCTCTGTTGCTCAGTCTGGTCTCCGTGTTCCTCAGCTGCACCCTCCGCTCCACCATCATGTCTCTCAGTGCCCTCACCTCCACCCAGATGTCAGGGGCGGCGACGGTTTGCTTAGTGTCTCCTCAGTCTTTTCTCTTGGGACTTCTTCTGAAACTTGCTGCCCTTATTCTCATCCACCTCACTGACTCCACCTTCCCCCTGAGCCCCCGGGCCCAGACAGACACAGCACAGCAGCAGCAGACCAAGAGCAGCACTCAGCCAGCCTGTTAAATGTTATATAGTCTTCCCCTTCAGCTGTGTATATGTTTGAATAAAACACTAGAGCTAGAGCTGATTAGATAAGAGCTGGTGGGAAAATGCAAGCTGCCACAGGTTGGTAAAATACTTCCTTTGTATGCTGAATCATGTCCCATCTCATGACACATGCACACGTACACACAGACACACACATGGTAATGGTAGCACACTTCAATAGGACTGAGGCAGGAGAACTACCCCCCACTGCTTACAGCATCTCCCACTCTGATATGCAAGCTTAAAATAGATATGAAAAGGAAACGTGTGCTCTCTTAGTACGTGTTCAATTGTAATATTCCATCTCCCCTTGTGTACTTTTGCAACCAGTGTGGCACAGACTAGTTAAGCTCTAGTCTCTTGTGCCCTCTGGTGGGAACTACAACATTCAACCTCAACTTTTCTAGATTTTAGATCATAAGACTGTTATTAAGAATGCTGGACTGAAGCAAGGTCAGGTTCCAGGTCACATGATCATAACCGTGTTTTCACTGGCTGCCGCCTGCAGCCATTTTGAGACTTTCCTAGTGAGGTTTAGTTGAATTCAATTGCTGATTTAAACAGACACGAGAAAGCAAGAGGTATAACTGCCCTAACACTCTAAACCTCAACCCAGACAAACAAGTCTGAGTCTGTCTGAACGACTGACAAAACACCACCACAAGACTCATTAGAGGCCCATATTCAGAAACACTGCAACATCTCAAATCAAATACAAAAGTAAAATAGCTGACTAGTTATGAGTATTACAGTCTGTTTATTTGCATGCGGTGTAATGTAACGCTGGCAAAGCACAAACTCTGATGCTCTAGAAATAATAGGCAGGAGGAAACAGTCCCAAGAGCCAAAACTACAGTACGGGAAGAATAAAGAACGAGAATGTTAAATGATCTGGTCAGTTTTGTACACACAGGACAAAAATGTGCCATGTGCCAAGTGTTTCTGAGTCCCTGCGGTTGTGCTGTTCTTGCCTGTTGTGGCGTCCCTTGATGGTAATGCCCTCTCCTGTGTACTTCTTCTAGCTGGTATCACCACGTGGCAATCACCCTGTCCTCATCATTACCCAACCAAGTTTGAACCCTCTCTAGAGGAGCCCTGGTTCCAGATGATTGGATAAACAGGGCACTGGTTTTCACAATGTGTCTTTGAGTCTGATTAACTGCCCAGTAATGCTACATTTGTGGATCTGCGCTCTAAAGACATCCACACAAATACCAACAGCTGCTTCTCCTTTTAAAACCGCATGTTTATTGCATGTGATTGATACAAGATGATTATATTGATGAGAAAGAAGCAAGAATGATTCTGTCAGTAGCTGTGACACAACCTCCAACATCCGAACACAGATCACAAAAGAACAATCGAAATAAAAAACTATAATGGATGATAATTTTTCTATTGGATATACACATAACTACTTTGTGTTTGTGACTGCATTGACTGAACTGTGTTGTACATGTGTGTGTGTGACATTTTTTGATATGTGATGGAAAAAAACTTTTCAGATGTGAAATTAAATTAACTCTGGACTATTTTGGCAGAGAAATCCCAAAGAAATCTTTTCCTGTATATGATGTATGATTGTGTGTGAGAGAGGATGTTATTTAATGTGTAAACATGAACAGAAATTCACATGTGTAAACATGAACAGAAACTGAAGCATTGATGAAGAAAACACAAAACAATTCCCTACAGCACATCTGGCCAACAAGCCTCCATTTGCTACCCATTTATAACCAGTTCTCAACTAAAAAAAATTTACAGATTCAAAATGACATTGACCACATTGTTTTGCATTCAGTTCATAATCAAGTCAATCTAATATCAGTCCAAAAGAAAGAAACAAGCATAATCTTGGCACAAAGCCACTCCCTTTTTGAAGATGTAACAAGGGATGTGGTGGAATAAAACTAAACCCAGTTTACCACCTTTAATGTGAAATGGAGTATACCACCGCCTCATGCTGACAAGAATCTTAATAGTGCACATTATACAAAGTACTACCCAACTGATCTAAGTTAAATATTGTCTATTGTGAACATTGTCTATTCAAAAAAGTAAAACATAAATGGTTACTATTCTGAATGCCATCACAAAAGCAACAAATCCTGTGTGGAAAACATATCTGTGTTGGGAACAAAATGAAGATCCTACCTGCCCTGATTATCTCCAATAATAACCCTGAGCAGAGAAAAAGGGAAAGAATCTCTAAGCCGTTGTGCTACTACTCTATTCTTCTACTAACACTTACATTTCAACAGTTGTCTAAGGCACATGAACACAAATGATACCAAATATAACCTCAGTAATGCAAATTATTTTGGTAAAAAATAAAGTTTAAGGCACATCAACAGTCTACAGTACAAATTAGAAACCCTTGAAATGGCAGAGCTGGAGCTTGATATTATATAGCACATCTCTATCAACCGTTATAACATGACGAGACACTAGAAATGATGAAGGCACGCGTGTGTTGTTCAGTCCGAGCACCAAGCAACAGTAACACAAAGCAAAAATAAAAATAGAAAGATCAAAACAAATATCAAAACACTGAATATAACAGTTTTCCATGGAGTGTCACACCTAGTCGGGTTCCTGCAGACATTTGCTTGTCAAACTCTGGGATTTATCCATGACATGTAAAAATGATATTGATGAAGACTTGTGTCTCAATGCTCACGTTAGATTAGAGTTGGATAGCTGATTTCAATGTCCCAGGCCAGCCACAACAATAACTTGGGACTTATATGATCAAAAGATTTGTTCATTGTTTTTTTCCTTTCTAGGTAGCTAGATATGCCTGCAGCCAAATTTGACATTAAAAAAATTCTCGTTTATAAAAGTATACATGAGCAAAACATTTATTTATTTCCAAAAATATGTGTACTTTTCCATAACTTCCCTAGGAATGGAAAAGACACTGAATCCAATTCCAGGTTTTCCATGACCCTGCCTAGTGTTGATATGAGTCTCCCTATCCAGACAGTCAGACAGTCTACAGGCTAAAGACTGTTAAGGCATCAATCTATGTCTTGTCATATCTAACAAGCTCACAGGTGAGATTACCTTAAAACAACAAAAACAACCCAACACTGAAGTCAAATCAAAATTCATTTCACACATCCATTTTCGGCACCATGTCCTGAATCGCTGTTAGATGCATGGCACACACAATGTGTTCATAACACGTCATATAAAAGTAGCGGGAGAGATTGTAGTGTAGCAGGGGGTGTCGCCGGTGTACAACCATGACCGCCTGCCTGAGCAGGCAGTCGAGCAGGATGATTGTTTGTGATGTGGAGGATGGATAAAGTCTTTCCAGACTGTGTGTGTGTGTGTGTTATTTTCTGCCAGGTAAAAAATAAACCAAGCATACAGGGATGTCTTCTAAAGCAATAAATCACAACAGCCAGTGTCCCTCTTCCTCATCCTGTGGGAGTAAGATCACACTTCTTCAAAGAAGGCCATCTGAGACATGTACGCCGAGTTTCGCTGCAAAACATGAGAATAAAGTATGAGTTTCGAAGAGGGGAGCACAGGTGGTTGGGGTACAAGTGTATTGTCTATTCACGGTATGATTTGAAACTGGGAAACCAGCCAACTTCTCACACAGGGGTGCAGATGAAAATATTTCATATTTTCCGTAACTATCTCCCATCATCTACAATATTTTTCTTTTACAACAGTATATTTAAAATAAGAAAACTTTGTGTGTTACAATGTACATGATGTTATATATTGTCCTATAATATTATATCCTTTATCGCTGTTACACTATACTACACCATGTTAATTCACATTATGTTACATTGCACTGTATTATATCTAAATTCATTTAATTTACTGGTAACACTGTACAATAAGGGTCACTAAGTTAAGGGTTAGGTAATGCTTAATAGGCATTAACTAACCCTTAATTAACAATTAACTAATGTGTCTAGTAATTATTTACTAATGGTGTTCATGTTAAGTAAGGTATTCATTTCTACATTATTTAATAGTCATATTTATAAACTATTAAATGTATAAATTAATACCTTAGTAAACATGAACAACATTAGTAAATTACACATTAGTTAACTGTTAATTAGGGTTAGTTAATGCTTATTAAGCATTAACTAACCATTATCAAGCATTAACTAACCCTTAACTTAGTGACCCTTATTGTAAAGCGTTACCAATTTACTTTGTAGGGGTGTACGTGAGCTTGTGGGTTGGGGGAGGGAAGGGTGTAAAGATTGTATGTTTTACGATCAAAAATTGAAAAAAAAAAGAATTCTCCCGCTGTTCTCCTGGGGTTTCATTTCCCCTTATTTTCTCCCACATTTTGGTGAAAATTCAGAATCTGCCCATCCGCTGTATTTGTTAGAAATAGTATCACTGCCGTTTCTGAACGGCCTTATTGGCAGATCTATCTTCCAATTACTTCCATCTGCACTGAAAACACACTGTTTTCTGTCAAGAGGCAAAACAACATCATTTCTAGAGCTACAGTACAATAACTGAAATCGTGCAATGCAGTCATATTATGAAAAATAAAAAGCATTCAATTTCAACATAGCACTTTCATTTGATTATTGTCCTAAAAACGCTTCGTTAGGCTACACAGGCAGACATAGGGAGGAACTTAACACCATTATGGTGTAAAGGCAATATCCATGACTGGTGCATTTGCTTATCAGCCACTCTGGCAGTCAACCAATCATCAATTGAAGGTCCTATTCTATCCTTAAAACAAAACAAAAAATCTAATTGGCGGGTGAAACAGTGTAAGTGTTTATTGGGATGAACAAGCAGCTGTGTCTAAATAGCAAAAATGTTAGTTTCCTGTTCCTGTGCAATTGTGGGCCTACTGTACTTACATTGCTGTGAGGTATGTAGAGGGGCTCCGGGACGTATCCCCTCGCCTCACTGCGGAGGCTGTAGAGGCTCGCCTGCTGCTGCTGCTCCTCCAGCTTCAAAGACTCAATCTCTGTCTTTAACTCTTTCAGCTGATCCTGCAGGTGCTTACTCTTCTCCATGTACTCCAGTCTGGTGGAGAGTACATGGAGAGAATTAATACAGCATAAAGGGAGGTATTGGTATTAATGCAAGAGCACAGAATCACATCTTCACACTGTCATTTCATAGAGTCATCAAAAGGGATTAACATCCAGTTTACCTCTCTCTCTCTATCTCCATTGACAGCCTTTTCATGTCAGAGTCCTTGAAGTCGTGGCGCATAGATGCTGAATCACAGGCCGAGTCTCCTGCCTCAGGAGGAGCAGGGGGAGCGGAGTAGGCTGCTATGAGCTTGAAAAGAAAGAAAAGTGTATGTCAAGTCAGCAGATAGACACACAATGACATACACATTCACCCACAATTACATGCTATCTCACAGAGTCAAGCATCAAAAGAGATGTGTTGATGTGGCTCAACTGCCAGCAAGGCAAAAATCCTGAGTGTGTGGCTTGCTTTTAGTGATTTGAGAGGTTACGTCGCTTCTTCTTGAAACATCTTTCTCGTACAGTAAAATTTAGAAAGAGTAAAAACAGTTTAACCATTCCAAAAGAGTGACATCTATCCTCCAAAATAATGGAAATTATTTTAAATGATATATAATGAGATATATTATATACGCAAACATATCTCATTTTAAAAGAGAACTCTTCAGTTGTTTCCACCACACAGGAAGGAGCCCCATCATTGACAAAAACCAACAGCAGACATGAAGTACAATATGACAAAGCAACGTTTACATGGTAAAAGGACACGACTAAGCACATAACAAGCAGTATCATCATCACCACCACAGGATGTCAGTGGTGCATACTGGGTACGTGGTTTTGGTGATCTCCAGTAGCTTCTGTTTGGCTCTTCGCTCGGCATCCTTTGCCTCAGTCAGGTCCTGCTTCAGGTGATCGGCTTCTTTTGACCTGGAACCAGAGGTTTTGTTGGTTTGAGGCTGAGGGAACACAGTAGTAGTGCTATAACTAAGCACAAAACCGGAGTATTATCAACAGAAATGTGGCATTCTATTCTAGGGAGGTCAAGGTGCAGGGTGACCAACAGGTCTGAGGAGTGTGCAGTTTACAGGCGCCATGTTTCAGGATTTCTGAACACTTACGTCTTGCTGCCATTGGGGATCGCTAACATGCAAAATTGTCTACTGCCGCTTTAAGGTATGCAGATATGGAGGCACACAAAGGAGTGTTTTTGCAATACTAATACTAGTATTTCATTGTTGTGTCATTGGGTGGTATTTTGGAGTCACACAATTTGCATTGGACAAACCGACTACAATAATTTTAACATAAAAAATAATGATCATGCTGTTGTTTACCCATATGACCAAGACCTAAAATAATTCTAATAATTAACTGAAAGCGAATGCATTTCGGTGACACCAAGCCAAGAGGATTCCAGACCTCCTCTCAGATTGCTCCACCAGTTTGACAGCCAGCTGCTCGGCCTCCCTCATCTTCTGCTCCATCAGCCTTTTCTCCTCCTTGGTCTTCATGGCGGTGACTTCTAACCTCTGCCTCTCCTGCTCAGCATCTGCAGCTTTGTGGGCCAGCAGCTTGGCCTCCTCCTCAGCAATCTGGGCCTTCTCTGCCAGCAGGTCTGCTGTCTCCTCGGACCGCAGCTGGGGAAGACGCATTGTAACGTTAAAAAGTTTTGGGTTTGAAATGACGGAGGAATCTGTGGCACTGTTGTGGAGACAGCTTGTACCTACAGGTCCACCTACAGACTGTAGACTAAACTTACAAACATAAGTATGTATGTTCATAACCTTCACGGCGTAAAAAGGGAACCTTCCTGGGGGATCACACTGTGGACATAAAGGAGTGTGACTACGAAACATACAACTTTTAAATTAGGGCTGGACAAAATAATATGAGAATCACAAGCAATTACTTTGATATCGATATGAAATGATAAATAGCTTTTAACATATTCAAAACCATGTTAAACAATCAAGTTGATGTTCATCTCATTAAACTCCATGGCAATATACAAGTATGATATATTTGCTTCAGATCTCATTTTTAATTAGTATTTGTTTTTGTTTTAATCATTAATTAGGCAACAAATGTGCATCACGATAACTTGATATTATTTCATCACAATATGATTTTAGTGAAAGACCATCAGTGATGATATTGAATTATAGCCCAGGCCCAATTTAAAAATCCCACAGATCATTAGCAGTAGACTGACTCGACACTCTCCCCTCCCTCATGTATCGCCAAATGGCCCTTGACCGGGCTTTAGGTTTATTACTCCCCTGAACATAACTCTAACAGAATATAAATTTGACATTAATAGGAAAAAAATATTATTATTAAAAAATTTCCATGAGATTTCCATAACTTTCCATAACTTTCCATGAGATTTCCATAACAAACTTTTCCAACCCTGGAAATAAACATTTCACACACACAACAGTTGGGGAGTGCTGAAGTGTACAACTCTTTCCTAGGTAACACACACCATGAATGTTGGCTGAATCCCAATGTCTGGATTCGCAGACTGAGCCCTCAAGAACTTTGGTTTATATATTCTTACGTTGCCTAAAGCACATAATGTGTTTAGGGATTCGAGAGTGCTTTAGAGGGCGTAATGGGAGAGACTCATTGCTAACATTTCTACCTTATTGAAGCAGTGCAATCCTTTAGCTACCTACATTCATGTGAAATAGTGGCTAATTATTATAACGTATGAGAGCTTACACAGAAATTCCTACGCTTGTTTGCACAATTTTGTTTACCCTTTTCTTGCCGCATGTAACGTCATCTTATCAGGAATGCAGTGAAGTATGGTAAATCTCCTTACAAAAGTCTGCAACACTGCAGACTCTCTAAACCACTTTCATGCCTCTAAACTCCACATGCCCTCCTGGACATGGCGGGAGCACCTCACAGTCCAGAAGTCCACAAATGTTTGGATTGTGATTCAGTAACTATCTAATGTCAAAGAGGAAGTCCGGCCCTCACCAGCGCCTCATTGGCCAGTCGCGCCTCATCCTGGAGCTGGAAAAGTCTTCGCTCCATCTCCTCTTTCGCTCGTTCTGCTTCCTCCCTCATTTGTTTCTCCCGTGCCAGGATTTGACGCTCCACCTACAGATGGAGAGACAGCATATCATACTTAAAACAATCAGCATTCAAGAAATTACAATAATCAATCAATCAATCGACACATAAGAATATATGAATAACATATTTGTAGTTTCTATATGCATGCATATATCCTATCTAATTTGTTATTCTAATTACTCCAGTAGAACTGATTGACAGCTGACCTTCTTGCGGGCTTTCTCCTCTTTAGCCTGAGACTTCATCTGCTGTACTTCAATGGAGTCAACCTTTCTCCTCCTCATGAATAGGTCATGATTACCGATGCACAACTGCAGGATCTAGGTGACACAGGCAACACAAGACAGTGAATTTGTTATTTCCCACAGAATCAACCAGAGTAAGTTAAAAATGTATGTGGATAAGTAACCAACCAGTTTATTGACTCGCAGCTGGGATGAGTAGAATTTGAAAACATCTTTCTTCTTGTCCAGAGGCTTTATCGTGAACTGCAACATGAGAATAATGTTTTTTTTGTAATTTTGCACTGCTGACAAAATTGTATTACCATTAACTCACCTGGTGACAAATGCAGCGTGTTTGCTTTCACACAAAACCAGTTTTGTGAGAAGTGTACAGATGTCTCATAATACTTGTGGTTTACCCATCTAGATGTTCTGTACCTTTGAATATATACATGTGTTCTTCAGGTGAAGGGTCAAGGCATTGCTACTGGGTGGACTAGTGGGTAGAGAGACCATCCCGTAACCGGAAGGTCACAGGTTTGATCTTCTAACATCCAAGGTGTATCTATGAAGAGCCATGTGTAGTATCTAAGTGTTCTTCAGCAAGACACTGAACCACTCTGGATTAAGCATCAGCTAAATTGTCTCTGGTGAAGAGCATCAGAGTGAACTGCCTGTATTTACCTCCTTCTCACTGTAAGAGATGTTGCGGATGCCGCTCCAGGGGAAGGACTTGTTAGGGTTGAGTTTGCTGTTGGGGCTGTAGATGTGAAGACCCTGAGCATCCACTCCAAGTAACAGGTCCGTGTCCCTCTTATTTTGCTGTCAACAAAACAGAAGTAGAAATTAAAACGATTGCAAACGTTGAGGTTGTACTTTTCATAATACCATCCTTAACTAAATCAATAAAACTAAAATTAGTAAATATCAAAGCCCGTTATGTATCCACTCACAGTAATGGCAAAGTAGCTGACCCCATACATCTCAAGGTCCTGGGCAATTTTTAGGTAATCCATCTCAGCCTCATCCCTGTGTATAGGGAGTGAAAAAACACTCAAACACGTGCACACACACATGGTTATGCATCTATATAAAGCACATCATGCAAAATGATGAGACATTAACCAGATTTAAAGTACTGGATCTAGGATTACACCTAATGTACCAGTGTTACATTTCACTGCATGTTGAATTTTAGTGGTCCTCCGAGAACATAGCAACCATACTGTAACAATCAGTCTGGGACAGTCTTACCTAGCAATGCCTCTGTGTTCAGCATACCAAGCTGTGATCTTCTCCTCCCACATGTCAGCTGTCATTTGGTACTGCATTAGAACCTGGGGTACAGACAGAGGGACACACACACACACACACACACACACACACACACACAAGTGAATACACTGATACAACCTACATCCTTGAATACTGCACACAGCAGGTTACACTTACTCTTTTTGGCAAGAGCTCATCTTGGGCCAAGAACCCAGGCTTGTGAAAGTTTGGGTCATAGTCCCCATACTACATGTGTGAGAGAGAAGGAAAGATGGGGGGGGGGTAAAATATTGCACCTAAGCAAACTTTTTTTTTAAATGAGACAACTTAAAGTATAAATTAATGAATAAATTGTTATGAGATGTGAATGGAGAAGCAAGTAAACAAGCATCTGAATGACAGTGAGGGAATAACATTGCTTTGTTACCTTGGCTTGAACCGCATATGATGCTAGCAGGACAGAGGCTTCAGGGGAACAGAATATCTCTTCATCCAATATCTGCTTTTTCACCTATAAAAGAGTTTTAAGACACACGCCACATGTATTCAACCAAAGTGTTTGATTTGGTTCCCTAACTCTTATTTGGCCCAGAGATGAAAGCCAATTTCGCACAGAGGTAAAAAAAAAAGAAAAGAAAAAAAAAAGTATATATTACTACCACTACTAACAGGCTTTTTTTGAGCCTAGTCTGTTGTACAAACAAGGCCAAAGGCCCATTTGTTGAGCATCAGGGTGGATATGGCAGTATCCAAAGGCGGGAATGATATCAGCTAACTTACCTGAAGGAAGAAGAGGTGCTGAGTAATTTCCTGGACCAATTCTTCTTCTACTTTCTCTGGGAAAAATTTAGCCAGGAAATGAAATGTTATGGGAGAGTCCTTGGGAACCTCCTGATCCAAGACCTTAGTGAACACATAGACAACAGTAAGAGACAGCGTACATTACTATGCATTTGTAGACAGTATTGTCACTACAGCCAGGGTGTCTTGAAACCAATCACTTTCTGTGCAAATTATTTATTGGTGGCAATACATTACCGTTACCATTAAAAGCATTCCCATTTACTCTGTTCTGCCAGAGTGGCTGCCAGATTTTATAGACAGAAAAAGGTGCAAATTCTTCCATCAATCTGCTTCAACAGATTTACTCCTTAACTCACCCGTTTCTCCGGTTTAAGCCAGGCGTAGGTATCCTTAACTGTATACCTGAGCCCAAAGAACCAGGTCTCCCTCAAGCCAACAGTGCGACATACCAGATCGAACAGGTCCTTCCCTTTCCACTTCACCTGAGAAAGAGTGACCAAGAACAAGACAATACGTGAGTTGAGATGTTGAAGGGGTAATGGGTTTGTTTACAGCTCTTTAGTCATTCTAAAAGGAAGCTCCGATATAAATTGCTCTCTTATTCTCTCTTTATATGGGAAAGAATGCCACAACAAACTCTATGGTGAAATCAATTCAAGTCAACTTTGTCATTATACTATGCCAGAGCAAATCTTGATGTGATTGATTCACATTGCTCACTACTGGTTCTCATTTGCCTTAAGTCATGTTTTAAGAAGGATGCGTGTTAGCCATCAAGCAAGGAAATATTATATTTCACCATGAAGATTGAAGTAACATTCAAGTTCAAGTTATTTACTGTCATATGCACAACAATTACAATGAATCAGTCGCTGGCAATGGAATCCTGGGGGTCTTCTCCCTTCAACAATGCAAAAACAATATGTATAAAATGTTTAAAAAGTCAAATAAGTATATCAATAAAGTGTATAATAGTGTAAAATGTAAAATAATAGTGTCCATTATGTCCCATACAGATAGAGAAGGTCAAGTATCAAGGCTATCTTGAAGGTACAGTCAATCCATACCTCACAGCTGAATTCCATCTCAGCATCCATAGTGATGACTTTGACTTTGAAAGTCTTGGGCTGTTTCTTCTTTAATCCTAAAATAGACATCTCGAGGATCTGTGTGTTAAAGTAAACCTGTCAAAGAACCAACAATGAAATATCTCAACAGGTAAAAGGAATACTTGAGCCTGCTTTAAAACCAGACCGTGGCATCTCAAAGTACTGTGATGGATAACACCCAGCTCAAGTGAAGTAGTAACAGTTTAGCTGTGATGTGTTAACCTTTATCAGACCGACATTAGAAGATAAATAACTTTACCTAGAACAGTTAAAGGAAGACGAGGCCGTCTGCTGCCGTCCAACAGACCAATGCTAAGCTAACTACTTTTCCAGGGTTAGCTTCCCAACTATGCCACGAAAACAGACCAAAACAAGTTGTAGTAAGTCCGGAACTTTTGACGGATCTCCATGATGAAAAGTGTCAAACGAAAAGAGGGCGTAGCGGTTTATTTCGAGAAATAGTGAAAATATATCAATAACAGTGAGGAATAACTTAGCTAAGGGTAGTTTTGCTGTTTCAGGGGGACTTTCTAGCAGCTTTTGTTTTGACTCCAAGTCGCTCTACCGGTGGGAACCGGTGCTGCCAACTCTCGCGAGAACAGTAACC
>CABFOS010026133.1:3423-14831 GCA_900660315.1 Diretmoides pauciradiatus
TCTGATCAGTCATTATATATCTTCTCGTTGTGCTATGGTGAATGAAGAGGACCTCACAGTGACATTCAAATACTCCTAATTTATTCTGGGGCCCCTTGGATCCACCTGAATGACTCCCTGGGGCCCCAGTCTGATAAAGTAGGTGGGTGCGGACTTACCAAAGTCATTCTTACAGAGGTTGTCCACAATTTCGTTGTCATTTTCATCTCGTTCCTTGCAGGCATCACACACTCTGGGCACTAAAACATAAAAGAGACGTTATTAACTGGATATCAGAGTTACGGACATATGGTGATATTATTAGTCTGCATAGTGGAGAATAAAGTGTACAAGCTGCATGTGTGCTGATGGAGTCTGTCATATTTCACATTGACAGGCTGCTGCTCTAAATACACCAGTTGATATGGAAAGTCATGCTGTCCTTTTGAAGTGAAGGTTTTTATTAGAAACTAGAGGCAGGAGCTAATAAATCATCCTTTTACAATACCCCGCATCAGCTTCATTTTTGGGGGGCTTTTGTGCCAAATATTTGGGGAATGGGAATTTGATTTATTTGCGCCAGTTTATAGGCATTTGACGCGTATATCTTGTCCACACATGCAAGTCTAATATCCTCCCATTTTCAGAAACTAATATCCCGTGATATTACAGTTCCTAACGAAACTTTACCCTCTTTGGTGACTGGCACGAAGTTGTCGACGCCTGCGGGCGGAATGCACAGGTCGTTGTCTGGAGGGAAGCGGCTGCAGTCCAACATGTCGGGCCACGGGAAGCCGAACGCGGACATCACCGGCGCGCACCCGTGTTTGACGCTCTCGCACAGAGACCTGCAGGGCTGGATGGGCTCGTCCAGGTCGTCCAGACACACGGGGGCGAACAGGGAGCAGAGGAACTTCTTGGTGTCGGGGTGGCACTGCTTCTGCACCAGCGGGATCCAGGACGAGGCTTGCTGCAGGACCTCATTCATGGTTTCGTGTCCGAGCAGGTTCGGGAGGCGCATCTCGGTGTATTCTATGTCGTGGCACAGGAGGAGGTTTGCAGGTATGGGCTTGCAGTTGTTCTTCTTATAGAATAATTCGTGCTGGCCGAAGTTGTACAATCCGTGGATAGCTTCCATGCACGAAGGTAAAGTAATCACCCACATCACTGTCAGGATAAACCCCCTCATGTTTTTTTTTGGAGCTTGCGAAATAGAAACTTAAGACGCGTTAGGAAGCGATACAGGCGTCGCTGAGCATCAGTCGGTGTGGAGAGAGAGACTCTGCCAGTGGCCAGATTCTATTGTAACATGACTTTTTCTTCTCGACATGTTGGGAGGAGTCTGCCTATCGTGCGTAAAGACCGATCATCCATTCAGCAGACTTGGTTTCATCGTATCAGGTGAACATTGTGGACAAATTGGTCTCCTCAGTCATTCTCATTTGCTGGCACTGTCATTTTCGCATTGCAAATTAAAGTCTGCAGTGTTTTATTACTAGTGTTTTTCTTAATACTGTTCTTCTCCATTTCATCTCTTGTGCGCCTTTCATTGGAAATCAAAACAAAACTGATTTTTTTCTTCAGTGAATCATTTTGCCTTCACTGCCCAAAACAACAGACATATATCAAAGTAAATCCTTAATGTACTGATTTTAGCCTGAGCAGTAAATAGTTGTGAAATGTTCTCCAAAGAGGCCTTGTTCATTCGAGCATCAATTTATCATCATTAAGAGGGGTGAAATCCTCGGGGCCAGCCTGCAGGTTCATACCACATGGTGAAATATTGTTTGCCCTGGTGTGAGAACCAGACCTCCACTCACCATTTACCCCAGGGGGTGAAACCAAATCCCCCTCCTGCACTGCAGCTCTGGCTCCCATCCCCTCCTATACCCCCTTGAGCTAGAGTCTGGTCCACAGACAGCAGAATGGTTCTTCTCAGGCTTGACCCTGTGTTCCTCACGCAGGAGAACAAAATATAAGAAAAGTAAGAGAATGAGTGAATTTTTCAATCTTGTGTGTGATTTTTTTGGTAGAACTTCTTGCTTTGGCACGTACGGTTAGTCTGCAGTTCAACCAAGGGATTTGACAATTAAAGTCGATAAATGGTCAGAGGCTCCACAGTAAAATAAACCTCAGACCAATTTAAAGTTAATATTTTATTTTGTTGTTTGCTGAATCAGAGAATCACCATGTGATTTATACACGATACAACACTCTCTTTGTCTGCATTTTGATTTCTGGATTGAAGTCATATTGTTTCCTGTCAGTATTGACTGAACTTTCAATGCAAGAACCTGCGGTAGTACGTGACTGTTAATCATACGTGTTATATGTAATTCAAGGCTGATAAAGTGCTTGTGTTTGTGTACAGTGTTTGTTAACAGTTAATTCAACAGGTCTGCATTTGACTCGTGAACGCTGCAAAACCTTATTTTCCACGTAGGAGTCAAAGTCTTCTCCTCTTCTTCTACTCTTCTTCCTCTTCTTCTTCTTCTTCTTCTTCTTCTTCTTCTTCTTCTGATCTAGCACAAAACAAGGCTCTGCAACCACTGTCGTCCACTGCTGCTGCTGCTGCTGCTGCTATAAGTACCATGCACATAACAGACTATTTGCATAAAGCATGTCAGACCCCTGAATAACATCATCCAGTGTTTTCAACCCATCCCACAGTTCAACATGCACCATTGCTGTTTGTAAAACTAATCTGAAGCTCCATTTAAAGAAAAAAATAGAGAATAATCGGAATCAGAATAAATCAGAATTACCATAGTGGTTTATGAAATGGTGAGTGTGAAACCGTTGCAAATAATTTCCACAAATAACCCCTCTGGCTACTCCATACATTAAAGGTCTGTGGTGAGTTGTGGTTGGAGGGAGACAGCTGGCTGGCATTTGGCTACTGCTGTAAACATTTGAACACTCCTGCACTTCTGCCTTGGTCTGCTGGGCCTGTGTGCTGAGCTCTGACGCTCTCAGCGGGCGACACTTTGAAGATGGGAATTGAAACGTTGATAGAGTTGAAGCGGGACGGTTCGGTGCCGCTTTAGGCTCGTGAATGCGTCACACCGAACATTTTGACACAATGCACCAAGGGGAAAAGGTCTTGAGAAAATGAGCGATGTCAGAACCTGGAAGCTGTCAACTGTGTGAACATGGGTCACGGCTCTAATGACCCTTGATCTGAGAGTCAGCGGTTCCCCTTCTCGCTCTGTGAGGGTGAAGCCAGTCAGAGTTCACATGGTGCAGTAAGACACAAAGCATTTGGCCCTCAATTCTAACTGGCTATAACAGTATTTCCATCTCATTATTATTTATCGATGAGTATTATTCCATTCTAAAACTGTCATCTAGAGCAGGAAGTGCCATATGTATTGTCACTATACTTGAATGTAATCTCTCAAGACCTCTTGTTCAACTGCCCGACTCGGCTGCTGATATGAGTCAAATGTTTTGAGTACTAGGAAAAAAGTATTTAAATTGGAAACACAGTTGTAGTTTATTATGTCTGAATTAAACCTATCATTAAAATTTATAGCTCTAAGTGGGCCAAATTTTAGCAGGGAGGGATAAAGAGGAAATATTGGCAAAGGGTCCCACTCCACTTGTTTTTCTTTCCATAGTAAAACAAGACAGAGCTTATATAATGTATATAAGGTATATGAGGTGAAATTGGCATGAATAAACAGTCATTCATGAATAATTTACTGCGCCCTTAAGTCAGGTGTTAGATTGTTTCGCTACAGATGATAAAATACTTGTCAACTCCTGGAAAAGTCTTAATGAAGGAAATGCGATTCCTCATACTGACACATGAATGTACATTATAAGCTACTGGTACTGATAAACATGTATATCACTCATTTTTAATGCTATAGTTTTGGCAATTTCTCCAAATGTATCTCAGTAACCATTGAGAATACTGCACTTTCAAAGCAATTCCTCTGCTCAGCATCACAGTGAAGGCACATGTTGTAGCTGCTGACTAATGTGCAACAGTAATGCACTTCTTGGCCAGTGTGGCTGCTCTTAAGAACTTAAAATACAGTTTCAAAAGATATTCACAGAGGGAAAATGTCCGTCAAGCATATCAGCATGACTAGACCTGACTGCTGCATCGCTCCTCTGCCTGTGTCAAAGGTTTAGCTTGCTTTTATAAGGCAACCCACCCCCCTTCCTCCTCATCTCCTTTCCTTGCCTTTCCTTGCAAGTGTGTTCATTCTATTCCGGTCTCTGCAGAAACACTCGTAAGGTTATTTAAATGCTAGAGCCCCCCATTAACCTGCAACTGGACTCCCTTTGGCCTAGCAGTCTATAAGAGAAGCAATAGGTCAGCTGGCTAAACTGTAGGCTACCTGTGGTGCTGCAGGTCACATGCTAACCTTTCTTGAGGCAACTAAATATGACGGGGCTGTAAACAGACTCCGATGCGCTGCTGCGGCCTTTGTTTGGGCCGTGTGGAAACTCTTCGGGGTGACATCGAGGCATCGCTTATCTAAAACACGTGGTACGTCACCACGGATGCTTCAGACAACCACACGCCAGCTCCAGCTGCCTGTTCAGAAGTAGAAGAACCAAAGGCCATACATGAGGAGGAGGATAAGGCGTTACTTCTATGATACCGACATCTACCAAACACATACGCCATACACTCCTTATTAACTTATTAATTAATAGTGTTTCACCGACAGTTAGGGCTTAGGATAGAGGTAAGCTGATCCTAGGCCTGTGCTTAAAGGGACCCCAGCGGGTTCTCATTACAACTGTGTGTGAAAATGAGACACAGCTTGTTGGCCCTACTGGCCCATCTGCAGCCCAGTAACCCCCCCCCATTCCTCTCTTTTCCATTTTTTATAGGGAATCAAGGGCTAGACCCCTGTCAAATCCAATTGCAGCGTGGATGTTTCCTCAGGTTCAAGAGAAACCCAAACCACATTGGAAATATTTGAGGAATCAATTGATTGAATGTCGATAATCAGGGCCATCGGGTCTGCTGTAATGTAAACCAAGACGCTGCTTTCAAGTCCTGCTTCTTAATCAGAAAAATTCCCCATCTAACTATTTCTTTTTACCCATAGGCTACCGAGACCCTACGTCGCCTTAAGATCTGTAGAAAATTGCGTCTGATAAGGAATACGATAAAGAAAAACTCATTTGTTTGAAACCCTTCATCCCTTCATCCTTCTTGTTTCAAGACTGATATTTTAGGATTTTGGAAATACCTTAAAATAACAAAACCAGTCTGCATTATGAAACACGCATCACACTTATTTTCCTGAAATGTGACTGTACAGTACAATTATAACAATTTGCTTTTGCTTTGCTCACATCAACAAACAAATTGCAGAACTTCACCACTATTAAAAGAATGCACTGATTTTAATCATTATCTCGGTTTTGTGTGAATGTCAGATATTGGGTGTCAGAATACTGTAATTGTTGGGCTTTGAAAACAAACAAACATGAAAGCTAATCTGATCTGCAAGCTTTCACACATGTAGAAATGCAGCGTTTTCAGTCAGTTTGCCTGATTAAATAAAGATTATTACACGGACCCGGATACATAAAGCTGCATTGTTAGGACCACTGGTCTGTACATGCTCCTAGACCCCCAGCAGAGAATCAGCTGTATAGCGTTGAATATGTCCTGAAGTGCACATTCACTAATGAGCTTGTTAGCTTCAATCACTTGTTCTACGTTGACATTTGGGAAGGAATTCATCCCATCTAAAAGGAATTAATCTCATTAGAGCTCTGTAGTCATATAGATTATGCCTGCTTGGTGTAATTTATGAAATGTTCCTATTGTACAGGTCTAATTGACTCAGTATGGGGTTTTGGTCCAGCTTTCTGACACGCAGACGTTGGGATAACCAGATGCCTATTATGGCCTATAATAGTCCAGCAGAGATGTGTGTGCTGTGCATGGAAGTGGACAAGTGGAGCAGAAATACTAAAAAGATTTATTTGAAAAGGGGAAAGGAAAGCTATGCCCACTCATATGTGCCTGTCCTGTGTAGACCAGAGATCAGGAAGCCTTTGATCAAATGAATGAAGGTGCAGAGTACTATCAGGTAGCAGAGGGGCATAACTATATGGCAAGCAACATTTGGGTGTTAGAAGGAGGGCTTTTGTAATGACCAGATTAGATCATTAGGTTATCATATCTACAAATTGCATTTCATGTCTTCCAATATAAACAGCATGGCTCTCAGTGACTGCCACACAGTCTGTGGTGATTATATCTCTGGAAACAACCTCGGTGTTGTATTTCAATCAAGATTGGTTCAAACCCCAGCTTGCAGCTACACAATATAAAAGGTGTTCTAATAACATAAAGCAAGCACTGGGCCAGGTAGGTTTATACTTGGCAGGATGTCTGTGGACCAATGACAAGCGGTTGCTTCCGTAGGGCTCTGCTCTTTGACCCCTGACCGATACTGAAGTTGGAAGACTCACACTGTGAGGGGCTCCAGGGGCTTTTTTATGACTTAGACCAAAGAACAAGCAGCTCTGCCATTAGAGCAGTGTTTCTGAATGACCTGGACCTGATCTCCACCCCATATGGAGACGGGCACCCCGCTGTTCCACCCTTTGCCACCGTCCCAAACTGAGACACATTCCATACAAGAGGGATGTTCAGAAAAATACACGGGAAGAGTTTAACAAATAGAAGAAAATTGAGTGGTTGTCAGTCGATCATAGCAAGTTGAAATTATCTCCAAGGTGGGCAGTTTTTCCTGAAATGTTAGGCAAGTTTTTATGTTCTCAAGACAACTATTAGTCTCCATCCTCAAGCAGAGATGCTTAAAATGATATTCAAAGTTAGTGCTGTGTTGGTGGTCCTTGATGGATGCTGTAAATTCAAGTGCAATCAGCACCTATATCTGCAGCTGAATCTTTGTGATTTCATTTTCATTTGTCTTTATGGTTTACATACTGAACGCCATGTGTGATCTCTGCAATTCCACCTCCAGTAATGGGAGATTTTAACATAATCTTGAAATAATTGCTTAGGTGTTTTTCCATGAAGTCTTCAAAATCCTTAATTATATACACAATGTTTCAAGACACAGTTTTCATGACATGAACAAATTACCACTCTGGCAGAAGTCATGGATCATTTGACTTTGACAGTTTGTGTTGTGAAACATAATCTCACATACCTTCCTCACTGGAATTTGGGGTTACGACAAAACACCCCTCTTAATTTTAGCGATGGTGGCTGTGACCCGCAGTGACCCCCGGAATACCAGACACAGGCTCAAGTGTAAATAAAGGTTTGGTATTCATTCACAGTTGTGGCACCACAACAAGGACAGATTTTGTTTAGAGGGAATAGCTTGGGAGCACTGCACTGCCTGAACAGAAACAGACATTACACCAACTTCGGCCCAACCGCTCAACAACCGCTGCTCAACAAGCATCATTCAACTTCTCAGCTTCAAAACAACCACTCTGAACCATGAAACAGGACTTGACCCGCAGTCAGTCCCTAAAGTTCCAAGAATCGGATGAAATCAAAATACAATTACCATGTACAATAACTTGAATAGCACAAACAATAGATCTTCAGGATAATCAGTTTTTTCATTTTCCAGATGTGATTTTGCTTTTTGTTCTAACAAAGTCAAATGTTGGAGTTTTTCTTAGTGTTTTATGACTGATAATTGCATTCGACTTGAGTAAATGTCATTTTAGCATAATTTCATCCAGATACCACTGGCCGGATAAAGAGAAAGACTGCAGACATGCCTGAGTAAACAAAGTATATACTAAATAGCAAAGTATATTTGTGAAATGCAAGCAATCTAGATAAGAACTGAAGGGAAACAACTGGCATAGTTATTGCAATAAGTTTTGCTTTAACTGTTTATGTATTTTGTTACCAATAGAACTGCTTGGAAATCATTACATTTTGCTGGATAACCTTGAAAATCATGGGGTGAGAATGGTGAATGAAAAGTGAATGGAATTGGAAGTTATGTTTTGTCCAGGAAAGATTGACTGTGAAATGCAGTCAACATGAAAAGCTATAACACGAGGAACCAAACTAATATTTAATTTAAAGTTAAAGTAAATTATATACAGCAAATAATGCAAATTCGATCTTTTCCAGTTTGG
This sequence comes from Diretmoides pauciradiatus, assembly GCA_900660315.1. NCBI lineage: Eukaryota > Metazoa > Chordata > Actinopteri > Trachichthyiformes > Diretmidae > Diretmoides > Diretmoides pauciradiatus. The sequence continues at coordinate 11,524 of CABFOS010026133.1, forward strand.
TTTCAGAGACGTGTGAATCCAAAGTCCCTTGTTCACTTTCAGTAATGACATTTGACATACAGTTTAATCATGTTCACTGGTTGTGACTCTCTTGATTGATTACACAGCCATTTGAAATAAGTCACACAATGCTTTTAAAAATGTTGTTTATCAGTGTTACTTGCTTACTTACCTTATTATCAGTCTTTGAATCTGAACATTATTAACAAGGAGAAAGCCAAATGCCTCATATATTACTTTAACTGAAATCCAAGTGTATCAGTCAAGATGATAACAGTCTCTTATTTTCTGTTAAGAAGATTTGTCATTAGAATAACAATAGCAAGGTTCTACCGAGGGAATATCACTCCAGTTGAGATGTTAGAAATCATTATTGTTTGCATGCACACTCTTCCAAAACTAGAAGACAAAATAATTAAACCACAGTATGGAGATTGGTAACATAACACAGGACTGATAGCGCTCCACTCCAAATAAAACAGTATCAAATAAAGGGAAATTAATCCATTCAACAGAAGAATGTTAAGTAAGAAAGACTCATTTGATGCATTCACTTCAGAAACTAGAATGTAGAAATAGCATATTTGACTTGTCATGTTGGTAAAATGTGTTTGGTATGGGCCGATTTCATTTATGAAAGTTTCGTTTTTTATTCAAGTATTAAAGTTTTATTAAAGTTTTCTTCTTTTTTTACCACGGTTTCCACAGTCCTCTTGTAAAATAAAAGCTGCAAAAGTAGTAGAAATAAACGACTGAGTTCTGAGTACATACATTTAAAGTTTGATGCACCAACTAACATATCGTCATTGTTGTTTTTGAGAGCATCATTGTGCTGAATTCCTCCGCTCTGGTAACAGGGGAAAGTAGTCTGACAGAAGGAACCACCACGGCTTTTCTTATTACTCAGCGTGCTCCCAGAAGAGTGGATTAGCATTAACTTACAGTAGCATTTCTTTGCCTTGATAGCATGTTCCAGTGTGTGTGTGTGTGTGTGTGTGTGTGTGTGTGTGTGTGTGTGTGTGTGTGTCTTTGGCTAATGGTGCGGAGGCGGATGGAACAAGCCCAAGGCGGTGCACATTAAACCTGCAGAGTCCTGCTGAGAGGAGGAGGAAAAGACCCAACATTATCCTAAACTCATTCGGGAGACACATCACTGCACACACACTTAAAAACTGGCCACACGTTCACTAAATGATGGCTCCCCCCTAAAGCTGAAGGCATTTCCAACCTCAAATATCCAACCAGACGGCCTCCTTCAAAATCCTTACGCTCTAATTGTCTCACATTGGTTGTTTTTTTTGCTGCAGAGGGATAAGATAGAAGCCCGGCCCCATAAGTATTTCTTATTTTAGAACGTCAACGTTGCAGCACAAGACATTTCAGCACAAGATTAGAGTTAGCAGAAAGTAAACATGGCCATGCTTATTGTAGTCGGCCAGCTTATCTTTCGCTGTGGTGCTAAATTGAATATTCTTTAAATCTATGCTTGACAATCCTGGTTAAATTATGGTGATGGCACAATATCGAGTTAGCGTTCCAACCAAAACATTGCCCTGGCTCTGCCTCACGCTGCCAGGACTTACGTATGCCCTCTCAGATGACACATCCAGTATATACAAAGCTTGGATATAAGATTTATTATAATCCATTCCATGCTCAATGCCCGAGTTGTGGGGCTGCTGCTATTACCGCTGAACTAGTGAGCAACGAGTGACAAACCTGCTCAGTGTCAAGATGGTGTTTTGTTTGCCCTATTTTTCACAGAGAAACTACGGTCTGTACTAAGACCCACATCCATCACTCCGCCTAAGGAGCGGAATAAAGTATCCACAAGCAAAACATTAAACCCAATCCCTGCAGCTAGGAGAAGAAAGTTTCATATTTCATTTACTTCTACTAGACTTACCTTATCTGAACTTATTTTAAGAGTGGTACTGATTCCTGTAGTCCAGAAAAGACCTTACAACACAATTGACGTGGCGAGACTGACAGCCAGTACACATGACAATCATTAAAGCTCTGAATGGCAGTAAGAGGTATGACTCAAAAAAAGACAATTGAACTTCAATACGCAGAAACTCGGCCCGTCTGTGATCGCTTTACAACAAAGGATACCAAACGGACGAGAGAGACGAGTCCAGCTTTGTCTCGATGCTTTTTGTATTTGACTTTCAAGATTTCATTTGTCAAATCCTGTAGCCAGAGAGAGAGGTACTTTATACCAGAAGGGGAACATCTCCAGGGTTTTTAATAGTGCGGCGCTCTTCTCTGTTGCAGATTCAGTCTGATTTACAGTAGGTGTATTTCTTAGCTTTAACAGACATAGATATTACAACATACAACAGTGCTGATGTCAGTCTTGTTGCCGGTGCAGACAGAAAACAGTTTGGAGTTGAAGTTCCTCAGCTCATCAATTTCTGAAATATCTTCTTGAAAGAGCATTTGAACCAAACTTCTGAAGTTGCTCTCTTACTATTGGATGAACTCTTGGTAGAATTCTGCTTATTCATTGAATAACAACACCATGTCATTCTCACACTTCTTTCTCCTGCTGTTGCCTGTCATTCTGAGAGCCTGTTGATTTATTTTCACTGAGCTCACTGGAAAGCTCTGAAGTCTGAAGCCTGTGAGGTCCAAAGCCCAGAAAAATAGAACTACGGGCAAGAGTCTTGAGTCAAATCCTGTTGCCCTGGTTTAAGAACATAATTGGAATTAATTGGGAGATTTTCAGTGGATGAAATTTCACACAAAACCTCAGGCAAGCACAACAGCGTCATTTCGGAAAGGAATTCTGTGTGTTTTTAATTTTATTTACAAACTTAATCGGCATTGGATATTAACTTTATGAAGATGGATAGCTAAAGCAAACATAGAGGACATTTCTTCTGCAGAACCTCCCAACTGTTGCAGTCTTGTGGTGTAGCGTCTGTACAGCAGGTTCACTGCTGGTCCTATGCAACCACCTTCCTGGGCCTGGGAACCCCCACCTTACACACACACACACACACACACACACACACACACACAAGGTCAGTTTACTGTCATGTTGTTTTCCTGTCTTCCAGATTTACCACTTTATTGCTGACACTCTTCTAAAGGTACAAGGTCCTAGAACCAGAGGAGGCAGGGTGTGTGTGTGTGTGTGTGTGTGTGTGTGTGTGTGCGTGCGTGTGCGTGTGTTTCATACATTCAGTGCAGTTGCTGCTACAGAGCATGTGTTTCTATGTTACTACTTAAAATTCCACCCAAGTTTATGTTCATAATTTAGTTTCCATACAAAAGTTTCATCTTTCTTTCTTTCTTTCTTT
>CABFOS010026192.1:0-11900 GCA_900660315.1 Diretmoides pauciradiatus
TGAATTTTTGCTCCACTTAGATCAATGATTGAGTCAAATTTCCCTTTGTCTTTGTAACACCTACCTGAAAATCGCTCGGGATACGACGTGAAGGAGGAAAGAGGAGGAGGGAGGAGGGAGGGAAGGAAGGGAAGGGAGGGCGAGAGAGAGAGAGAGAGAGAGAGAGAGAGAGAGAGAGAGAGAGAGAGAGAGAAAGAGATCCAGTGGGCCAGCCACCCTAAAGAAACCTTGCTCTCTCCCTGAGGAAACCGCATCACGTATTGATCCATGTTTCCTGCATCTAATGGACGCCGAGGGTGGAAAGTGCTGGTGGCAATTGGGAAATAGCTATGAGAGTAACAAGGAGTCATTAAGGCATAAAACCCTGGTTATTCACCCAAGGACCTTTCCCCCGGCCTCACACAGACCTCTCAGCGTAAGCAGCCTGAACAGCCACATACACCTAGGAGTTAGATTGCCACAGCGGCGGGGCTCAGACGAACATTTGTCTCCATTACAGCCCTTACACTGGCAAATAAACAGGGGAGACAGACAATCATTCTGCATTACATCCATGACTATAGCACTTTACATTTTCTATCAGCGTAACAGACTCCCTGGGCCATCTCACAATCCTCACATTCATTTTTTTACTGCCTCACACACACACACACACACACTGTTCCCCACGTGCACAGATGGAGCTTTTACCAGGGAGGGACTTCCTCTACTGCTATAAGGTTTACGGCGCTTTTTCCGAGGCGAGATCCAACATGAGATCCAGATCAGTGGCGCCGTCGCCGATGTTGTAGCTCTACTCGGAAACAGTAATGCAAATGAATGAAGTGTTCGATGCTGGTCTACGCCTTCGCCTCTGTCCTGTCTGGGGCAGCAACTACATAGAAATCCACTGTTGCATATACCCTCAAGTCCATTGTGAATTTCCTGAAGTAAAAGCCAAAGACAAAAAAGACAAAGCAAGCGTGACTGAAGCAGCATGGACAGCGAAGAGACAGGGAATCAGTGATAATCATTAGAGCTGGAGGTAGTGGGAGGTCCAGTCTGCCACTGGCTTTAGTGTCTGGGGCTCAGAGTTTGATGTGATACAGACCAATCGCACAACACTGTACAAATGTAAGACAGTTGAGTGTTTTTACTGTGATTCACTGGGTTTTATGTGCAACTAAACTGTTCCCTTGAAAGGATCATTTCAGTTTATTTCAACCTGGAGTTTATTTTCCCATGGTCGTGTGTCTACGTGACTGAAAAAGCTATAACGTTATCGGCGAAGGGCAAGTGCATAGTCCTCTAAAAGCGTTTTTTTTGCCATTGACTCTGTTTGTTGTTCTAAGTGTCTGACAGGATCCAGACAGAGAAATAAAGCATTTGTCTTTCATGAGGAGTGAGACCTCTTGTTGTATATAGACCTATCTTGGATAGGGACATGCTGTTGTTGTGGTTAGTTGTGCTCCATGTGGATGCTAACACAATAACAACAGACCAGATGAAGTGAGAGGCAAAAAAAAACATTTTATTTCTCTATCGGAATCCTGTCAGACACTTAGAACAACAATTGGAGCCTCTCAGTGGCAAAAAAACGCCTTCAGAGGACTATACACTTGCCCCGACGCCTCGCGTTTTAGACGGATTCGCTAATCGCTAACCGCTAGCAGCTACGGACTCGGTCAATACTAGACCAATGTCAAAAATTCTTGTTCCCACGAGTCAGTTAGACACACGGCCATGGGAAAATAGGATCCAGGTTGAAAATGTCCAGTTATCCTTTAATTTGAATACATACGAAATTATATATTCTTTTCAACTTAGTACAATACAAAATACAATTTCTATTAGATTTCCCCCCCCGGCTCTTTCCAGCATAGAACAACTCTAACCGCTGCTATTAGGTGTCAAATACTTCTCCATTATTCTTGAGGTGTGTGGACCGTTCCACACAGATGAGGCACTTACCTGCATGTAAATGTTTAATCACCTCTCAACCCCTAAAAAATGAATGGGCTCTATGCATGTAAATAAGGTGCATCACTTAGCCAAGGTGTCTCACCTCAGTGTCAGCCTGTCGCTGGGTTTGATTTGATGCTATTTGGATATTAAGTGCAGTGGATATTGAGTGCTATTACAAGTGGGGACAGGCAGCACATCAATCGCTGTCAGAGAAGCGTCTCCAGACAGATGCAGCCAGGAAGGAGCTGCTGCAGCGGCCAACACCAGCTGCATGAAAATCCCAGGAGTGCCGGGAAGACGAGTCCTGTATAATGGAGAACTGTACCCACGCTGAGCTACACCAGCCCCATGGTGCTCGCAACATGTCTGTTACCATAGCCTGAAGTTGCATATAGATTCAGCTCTGATCATAAACACATCCCACGGGACGGACGGCGTCACGCAAATGTATTTCGACATCATCTTTTCCAAGTCCGTCAGTATTTTGCTGTTGCTGTTGATTGCACTGGGTGTGTGTGGCGAATGCTGATGCGTATTGAAGACCTAGCTGATACGATCTGGTTCTCTTCTTGCAGTGCCATTCCTGGCTTAGAGCCGCCTCTCACGGGATCCCCCTAAAAAAGTTACCTGATGAACCCCCCGTCCTCACAGGAAACAGGAGGAGGAGGGGGAAGAAACAGAGAGAGGCAGAGAGAAAGAGAAAGCTCTTATTATTTCTCCCTAATTGCCCACGAGTGACCCTCCTGATTCTCCCCTCTGCAACCAGGTACGGTGCCTCATTACAGGCAGGCTCCTCAGTTCTCCCAGGAGGAACCCATGAAAAGGCCATGAAAGGCCTCGTCTGACAGGGGCCAGCCAGACTGGACCAATTAACAGGGTTTTTCTACGCTCCGACTCGCCACTCTGCAGTTTGCAGCTTATATATGGTGTGAGACCAGCAGACGTTCTAGGTCAGGTTGGGACGGTTTGTTCAGGGGGTAGAAGGGGTAAAGGATGAGGGCAGTGTCATCTAGCCAGTAGTTGTGCTTCATTTACATGCTTCTCACGCCCCCTCTTCACTTCCTATAGGATAGGGTATAGGGTTTGTTTTTTAGTTCTCAAACCTGTGGAGTAGCGGAGGAACGGCCGACTGGGAATACGCTGGGATTTTAATTCTGATTTGTTTTGAGAAGGAAGATTATTTGAAAATGAATAAGAGTGAGAGTAGGACACCTCTTTATTTTTATTTTTTATAAAGAAGCTTACTTTACAATATGTTGGAACAATTTGCCTCATGATGGGAAAACTGTGTTGACTATGTAACCTCAAGGCCCCAGAGGCCTGATTTTATTTTCACAGATCGATGATTGTTGTTGTTGTTTTTCTGTTTGTATGTTTGTTTGTTTTTTGAAAAGAGGGATTTGTGACAAACATGACTATGTGATGTATACATACATTGTTTGAAATATACTTTGAAATATTCTATACTTGGAAATGCTTTGCTCGATGCTGAATGTCAATAAAAAAAATGAATAAAAAATATATATATATATTTATTTCATTTCCCAAACGTCACTGAAACCTATGGAAATTCAATTTAAGACTTTTTAATACCTTTTAAGGCCTTTTATTGAGAATTGTGAATTTACTTTTTAATACCCCGTGGACACCCTGCTCTACCTTTTAGGCAGCTTGATCTTATTCTCAGTATTTCCAAAGGGGAATCCAAACTACATTACAACATCTAGTGTTTAAAAATAATAGAAGTTGTGATACTTTTTATATCCAAAATGGAAAAAAATCTATAAGAAAACAACAATTCCAGGGGAAAATCAGCTGAGACTGTGGCCGTTTAACGTGTAGAGGGTTTAAGTCTGACAGTGGTGGAGGAATGAAAGAGGTGAGTGAACACTGGTATTTTGCTCTAATTATAATCATCATTCATCACGCTCGAAACCTGGGGGGGAAAAATTTAAAGTTGTTTATTCATTTCTAATCGCCACTGAAACTGCGACTGGCAATCGCAGGTTTACTATAGAGACTTTTGGCTGCTCGGCGTCGTAGCGCCATGAAGGCTAAATGTAATTGTTCTGCGTCTCTCTCGGTCTCCCTGTGCCAGGTCAGTGTGTGTCTGAATAAATGACCCAGTCAAGGTGAGCTCCCTGTGTCAAGTCAGGAGCATCAAAGACAAACCACGCAACCTTGCCAGAGGCCCCGTTTTCCTTTCACCTGAGAACTCCATTTCCCCTCTCCAAGGCTTGATGCATTCAAGCCCATCCCCATCTTTGTAATGACCGGCTGAAAAAACCTTATTCAGACAGCCTCCTGTCTATTAGTGTCATGAAAGACAAGACTTTCAAAAAAGTGTTCTCCTTCCTCTTCAGCTCTAAAAGACACTGACGTCTCTTCAAGGTCACATCAGCTTCCACTGGAGCGATTCAAAGCAAAAATCCTCCCACAAGTAAACAGCATAGGCTGATAGAGTGGAGGACAATGATGGGTACTGGCGATGCTCAGTGATACCACTCAGCAATACTATGACAGCTGTGATGGCGGTATATTTGGGCACAGGAAGAGGCGAATGAGGGGAACGGGAAGGGTTGGAAGGGGCTGGGGTTGGATGGAGCAGGGGTGCTGATTGGCCTGCTGTCTCCTGGGGTGCATGTTTGCCTGCAGGGAAAGGTCAGGGGAGGGAACAGGAGTAACGAGGTGTGAAGGGAAGGCACTGTCCTCGGCTCCTGAGCCCTGGGAGACGGTGCAGGCAAGGTGTTAATGCAGATGCAGCAGCCTCCCATCCTCTGCTTATTACAGCTTTCAGGGAAGCCAGCCTGGAGTTTGGCCATCAGTCAATACAACTGAAAACAAGTTAACTTTAAGCACAGACTAGCAGCCAATCTGAATATCAGTTCTTTCATAGCAAAAAGTTCATCATGGTTTCTACGTGATTTTAGAGTATAGAATTGTAGCCCTTATTAATAAGGGTGTGCATAAAGTAAGGGACAGTAATGGGAAGTTAAAGGGGAATATGTACTTACTATGGGCCAAAAATCAGAAGTACCAGGAACGACGATGGAGCCAGTAAACCATGCAATACCTCCAGCATTAACACACGGACACAGTTGTACAATATAATAATATTCTCTTTTAGTTTGCAAAAAAAGTAGAAAATAGAAAAACATTCAATTACAATAATTACACAATCAATTACAATATTATTACAATGTGTATGTGCTGCAAGGAATATCTCTTGCAGGGGATTTATTATGGAAGTATAATAGTGAGAGCCTCCCCAATAGTTGAGAGCCAAATGCTCTCAATGAAAAATGGCATGTTGAATTGTTGAACGTGCATTGAATACAAACAGAGCGCATTAACGATGCTTGAATTTTTCTGTTGTTGAATTAAAATACTGTCTTCATTATTCAGCAGGCAATATTCAACACATTATTTTTCAACCTCACAAATTCAGGTTGAAATAATTAGGGTTGAAATTCAGGTTGAAATTCAGGTTGAAATTCAAGTCCAAATTCAGGTTGAACATTCCCCATCTGGGTATCACAGGAAGAGCAACGGATTGTGGACATTGTATCAACCTGAATTCCAACCTGAATTATTTCAACCTGAATTTGTGAGGTTGAACAATTCAACAACAGAAAAATTCAAGCATCGTTAATGCCTTGTTTTTATTCAATGCACGTAATTCAACATGCCGTTTTTCATTGCAGACATTTGGCACCATTATACTTCCATAATTTATACTGCAGAAAGAAGTGGTTAACCTGGGGAATAAGAATGCCAGTTGTGTTTGAGGACAATGTGTCATTTTTGTGGTTGTTGGCCATTGTTCTCAGTGAGTGGCCATGTCACACTTACAATTCACATCTTTTTGAGCCGGTCCATTCAGCTGCCAGGTGAAGAACAACCTTCTAGCCCCCCACAGCAGCTTGTATCCTTAAAGCTCCTCCATGCAGTACTATATCACTGTCAAATTATTTGTGACACCTTGGTATAATTGCCGTAAACAAATGAGACCATGGTGGCGATGATTGGTAGCCTCTACTGTATCTCGCGCCAGTGGTATAGTTACTGCACCGCCACTAATATGCCACATTTCTCATAAACCCTGTTGCTTCCTGGTAAGATATCCCCCTCCCTGGTGTCATTTTGTCTGTTTGTTTTCTCTTTGGCTTTACTGAAAATGATGTTGGAAGTGGTTTTTAAATCGGCCTTTTCCTAATTTCACCATCTGCCATTACCAGAAAGTGTGAAAGCTGCAGCTCTGTTTGTGCTGGAAGAACAGCGCCCTCTTCCTGTTTTGTGCCGTAAAGCAGTTCAGCAGATTTGATTCTGGAAAAGCCAATGTGACAATCTGACAATCACAGAATCAGAATCAATTTATTAGCCAAGTATATACAGTAGCAAATACAAGGAATTTGACTTGGTGTGGTAAACAGTATAAAACAATATACAATGAAAACCAATATACAACTTAAATACAAATGTAGAATCTAAAGCAGTCTAACAAACAATCTAACAAACAGAATAAATCCAATACAGATCTGGAGACTGATTTAAATAACACGTAATAATTAAAATATACACTTAGTGCTCACAAACAAGTGAGCCTCACAGCTGTGGCGAGGAAACCCTAACCTCTTACCAGGGAGAGGAACAAAGAGGGAGGGACCAGGATGAGAAGTGTCAGCCATGATCTTGCCAGCACACTTCCTGACCCTGGAGGTGTTCAGGTCCTGGAGCAGTGGCAGGTCACAGCCAATCACTTTCTCAGCTGACCTGATGATGCAGCCTGTAGTATTGGCTTTGTCCCTGGCAGTAGCAGCGGCAAACCAGACGGTGATCGATGAGGTGAGGATGAACTCGATCATGGCCGTGTAGAACTGGACCAACATTATCTGCGGCAGGTTGAACTTTTTCAGCTGCCACAGGAAGAACATCCTCTGCTGGGCTTTTTTTGGTGATGGAGCCGATGTTCTGCTCCTATTTGACGTTCTGGGTTATTGTGGTTCCTAGGAATCTGAATGAATCCAGAGTGCTCATAAGGGAGCCACCCAGGGTGCGGAGGTCAGACCAGGAGGTCAGACGATCCACCCCTCTCCAGTTAGGCAGACTCACCCCCATCAGAAATTAATCCAATTAGTGTTGTGTCGTCTGCGAACTTCAGGAGCTTGACAGACTGGAGACTGGAGGTGCAGCTGTTGGTGTAGAGGGAGAAGAGTAGGGGAGAAAGCGCACAGCCTTGTGGTCCAGGGATCTGAGACTTTTTCTCCCAGCTTCACGTGCTGTGAGGAAATCAGTGATCCACCTGCAGGAGGAGTCAGGCACGTGCAGCTGAGAGAGTTTGTCCTGGAGGAGGAGGGCTGGAACAATCGTGTTGAACACAGAGCTGAAGTCCACAAACAGGATTCTGCTGTAGTTGCCCGGGGAGTCCAGATTGCTTTGTCTTGCTTGGTCTGTTAAAGATGAGTATAACTAATGTCCCATAAATAATCTGGTAATGATGTATTGCTGATAAAATGCTACACGCTGAATATTTAAGTCTTGCAACATATTGATTTTTTGTTTTTTGACCAATGGTTTGTCTTGATTCCAAAACAATTTCAATGTTGTGATGGGGAAATTTGGGGAGTTTCTGCTGTTGTAGTTGTTATAGCAATAATTGTATGTAGATAACAAGTTGAACCATAGGTTACGAATATTAGAGGTTCATATCAAGGGAAATTAGTGTTACAAAGAGAAAAAGTCATGCACAAAATGACCTTAACACAACCTGACATGTTATAACCCTTGTTTTGTTTCCCGTACGGGCCCTGCAGCCACGGCAAAACTGCTGTCTCTCCATGAACTCAACCTATGTGAAGACCACAAGGGACAGCCGCCCTCATTATGTATAAAATATCATTAATTAAGTTTATCGAATGAGTCACAGTATGGTTTCCACCACATAGTTCCCTCAGGGTCCCTTGCCCAAGACCCCACCTTGCCCTGTTCAGATTCAGTGAGCCAGCAGCCTTCACACCGCCCTGTTCCCTTCGCCACGGCTGGCTCTAGGTGACTTTTCTCCCCTCTTGTCGTTGCTTAGCAGGCTGCCAGTAATTTATAATGTTGTGACAGTCAAATAAACAGTGCTGCTGCTTGCTGGAGTGAAAAGCGCTGTATTAAAGGGAATCAAAACGGCTCCAAATGGTGCCTTGAATGGAAATAATCTTGGTGTAAGATCTGTTCTGGGCTAGCTAATTTAAATTTGTTCAGGGTGACAGCTTACTGGAAGAGGGACATAATGAAGTCCATTATCATCAGTGGTGCAAATTCTAAAGAACGATAACTCTCATTATCAGGGCTTTCCTGTATACGAAGGAAATATGTTCATCCATTATGAAATGTGCTGAGAATGACAACACGGAGCAAACATAAGACGATGTAAGCTGCGGCTCGCCTCTGGAAGAAATGGAATGGGGCTCACTGGAAACTGGACCGGGCTTTTTTCTTAGTCCTGCTTTATTTCTGGGTAAGGTGATGGTGATTTTCGCTGCACACAAAAAGGCCATGTATTGGATTTGAACATAGTCAACACTGTATACATGTTGATAACTTTGATGTTATATGCGATGGTACTGTATGTAACGGCAGGACAGCGTGTGCTTTCATTTCCAGGGCCTTTTCTTGTGGTAATCTGACATCTTGTAGGCCATGCCAGACCTTAAAGAGCATCTTCCCAGGCATTATCTCATAAAAACAGAGCCTTGATAATGCAGTTCCATTAGACAAGTAGGAAAATAACAATAAGTCATTCTGGCCGGAATAAACAGATAAACAATGAAATGAGGGCAAGCCTTGAGATCTGTAAACCATGATTAGCACAACTGCACTAAACTTCAAGCTATTTTTGAAAATAAGTTCCGATCAAAGAGGATGAGGATATGCACAGGGCCAGCATCCCACTGGTAGGAGAAAGTGTTGCTGGATGAATAGAAGTGGAGGCAATGGGGAAGGGTTGGAGGCGTGTGGGGGGGCACAGATAAACAACGCGCGCGCGCGCACACACACACACACACACACACACACACACTGATGTGCATAGCCATTCCCAGTGGGGTACACATGTTCAGTGGACTCCCAGCAGATATTACCCTGTGTGGTGGCGGGGAGAAGAGACTGAAGACTGGTGAAAGGCTTCCTGACGGCTTTGAGAGACACAATCACTACTGGCACCTTTGAGTTCATGGCCAGTGTAGCAACACTTTGTTCCTCCTCAGACAACTCCCCCGCTCAGGTAGAAGGAAGCAATAATGATGGAAATGAGGGGAAAAAAGAAGATTTTACAAGAGACCACTGTCCGTCTCCCCTTGAATAAGTAAGGGATAATACACATCAAGTTGGTTATTATCATAAAATAAGCCCCAACTGGGGAATTCAAGTCCCAGAGGCAAAGCAAAATACTGATTTAAATACAAAATCTTGATTCAAAATAATTTTATTGCAAGCTAATGTATTGCAAGTAATGTATAAGCTATTGTAACCATAGCAGTGTCTGTACCTAGTGTTCATAGCTACACTGTAGCAGAACTGTAGCAACGTCTGTAGCTACCATCCATGGCTACACTGTAGCAGAACTGTAGCCATAGCAACGTAAACAAATCCAATAATATTGCCTCTAACCACCAATCAAAACTTATTACAAGCTAAAGTAATTTACAAGCTTCCACCAAAAATAGTCCAGCAATTGTAGCCATAGCAGTGTCTGTAGCTAGCATCCATGGCTACACTGTAGGAGGACTGCAACCATAGCAACGTCTGTAGCTAGCATCCATGGCTACACTGTAGGAGGACTGTAACTATAGCAACGTCTGTAGCCATAGCAACGTCTGTAGCTAGCATCCATGGCTACACTGTGGCAGAACTGTAACCATAGCAACGTAAACAAATCCAATAATATTGCCTCTAACCACCAATCAAAACTTACACTTGTAAACTTGTGTGTATACTTAAAAATGATTTTGGAAAAATCTTCTATGTTTGTAACTTAGATTAGCTTAGTGTTTGTCTGCAGTAACTAAGGAGTAACTTATTTTTGCTAGTTACTATTTAATTTGATTAGAAATCAACACAATCAACCTTGACTGTGATTAAATAACAGCGGTCTGTTACGTGAAACAAGAAATGAAAAAAGGGGGGAAATCCATGTACTGTAATAATAGCTAATAAAGGTCAACAACACATAAGCAGCTCTGGGATGGTGCATTCACCATAAGGAATCACTGTTTATTTAAAAAAGTCACTTTTTAACATATAAAGCCATTAATGAAGTCTACAGTACAGTATGAACATATATTGGAGTGAGTAATCAGTAATCCCCCCTCCCCCCAGAACAGTATAACGTAGTTGTGACCATATGACAACCAGATACAACCAACTACCTACCGCCTCCATCACTCCATCAAGTGCTCTTACATTGTCAGTGCCAATCTTCCACTCCTGCACCAGGGAAAAAGATCTGCAGCATCTTCACTACTGACACAGTCACTGGCCGCCAGCTACATTTCCTCAAGGACCTGCACAACAAGGACAGTACCAGGTGATCGCTATCCTCGGGAAAATGGGACCAGTCAATGGAAGGCAGCACCATCCGCCACTTCAAAGGGTTTGTTTTCACAATTTGAAGGTTTATTTGCAGTTCTCCAGTGCAATGCGCTATGTCCCTACAGTATATCCACAAGCTGTTCTGAATAACATTATATGCTGCTTTGTGATTTGATTCGTGATGTTACCAGTCTGATTACGATTCTGGCAAGACACACATTGGTAAATGAAAATCATTTCAAATAGCTAGAATAAGGAAAGTAACAAGTACAAAAAAGTACAATAAAACATGACTAATTTCAGATAGAAATCAATGTATTAAAATAGCTGTGGATAACTAACACCATTCATGCGAGCTCAAGTACCACTTTCCCTTCTTCCTCCTCATAATATTGTAATTGCTCTAGATATGAATGTAAGTTAAATTGTGAAAAGAAAAGTGTCAAAGCCTAAGGGAATATTGAACCAGCTACCAAATATCTTAGTTATGCTAATAAGATGCCAAATGACTAAGGTGCCAATAACAGCAGGAATGACACAAGCTGCATCAAACACACTTTTCTTTTCTCTTTAACAATTTGCACTGTGACTTTCCCCCATCTCCGAGGGATCTTCATGTCCTACGTTCCTTTTCAGCCACTCCTCCAGGTCAATATTAGCAGAAGAACAGCTACTTGATGTACCCCAGTCAAATTTACCAACCACTGTTTGACTTATATAAAATCCAAAGATGAAAGAATTGCCAAGGGCAAACAGCTCCAAAGGCACCAAATACACCAAATGCCTTTCTGCTTTTAACAGCACGGCACAATCCCAGAGAATTTAAATGGAATTCCAATACATCTCCCATAAATGTGCTTCCACTGCGAATTTGAATGACTTTGAAAACATCATCATTCCTGTCGAGCCTTACCGACACTGTGCAAAGTGTAAAGTCCGACCATTTACAATGATGTTCTGTAGTGATAAGTTCATCCCCAAGATTATGGGGTAAAACTAGGAAATATGGGACAAATTTTACCCCAAATGCATATCACATCATTAACTCTGTTAGACTTCCTGGTGAGGTCTGGGCGAACCCTTACATCTATTTCACCCCGACAATGTTTACGTTCAACACATAATTGAACTTCTATTACAGAAGATGGAGAAGGACAAATATGACAGACAGACAGAGGTGGAGTAAAGGAGAGAGAGAGAGAGAGAGAGAGAGAGAGAGAGAGACAGAAACAGAGAGAGACAGACAGGGCCGCCCAGGTAGTCCAGCGGTAAAAGACGCTGCCTACCAACCCCAAGGGTCGTAGGTTCGATCCTTGGGGTTGCTACCGGCTTGGCTGGGTGTCCCTACAGGCGCAAATTGCGGGGTCTGCGGGGGGGAG
>CABFOS010026250.1:6465-17654 GCA_900660315.1 Diretmoides pauciradiatus
GGGGGGGCAGCAGGGGAGAGCTGAGCACTCCTCAGATAGCTTGTCTGTCCAGAGTCTCCTTTGAAAAAAAGAAAAGAATCTGTCTTCCCATCACTACAGACGGGGGTCACACATGGGGGTAATAGATTCTTCTCTTGGATTTGGTCATGAGGGATCTCGATATCCTGCTGTTTCATAAAAACAAACGTGAAACATGACTTTGTTTTTCCTCTGATAAAAAATGGAGCTTGAGAGGGAAGAGCAGCTCGCAGCACTTCTTGTGTCTGCACTCATTTGTACTGAAAAAGTAATAATAAAAAGAGAGAGCTAGAATGTACAGACAATGGTTGGGGAGATGTGGGCAGAAAGGATTGTCTGGTCTGCAGAGATATGGAGGTAAATAGTAGTTCCAAATAATTAATTCCAATGAAAATGTCTAAATGGCTAAACTGCATTGTTCTATGTTCATACTATGTATCTATGTAAAACCACAATTTCTAAATATTAAATATGGGCCAAAATCCTTGAAATCATTTGGTATGTGATGCTAATTCTATAGCATATAAAATGATAATATAAATGATGGCGGTGGCATCGCACACAGACATTATAGATGCAGCACTCAGCTCTCACAAGTTCTCTGCCTAGTACTCACATTTCTCACACTTCAAGAGTGTTGCATTTTTGTGCTGACAGAACAGAACATGTTTGAAAACCTCTGGATGCCTGAGACCGCTCAAAGCCTGAGCCTCTCTGACCCATTCCAACTTTACATGCTTCGATGATGGCCAGTGATGATGGCGCACCAAGTTGCATCTGACGTAAGGATTTTGTCTCACATGTCAAAAACTTGACTGGGACAACTAAATCAGGCCTAAAGTTGTGTAGGGTGTGCCTGGCTGTAGGTCCTGACGCTGTACTTCAGTAGTCGCGTGGCATCTATCAGATTGTGCAAAAACGTGGCCCATGATAGTCCAAAGACATACTGGAAACTGAAAAATTCCAATAGGTACAGTATTGAATCTGTGTTAGCCCTGGTTAGTGATGGAATGCATGGTAACCTGCCCAGGGTGTTTCCCTGCTTTCCACCCAATGCATGCTGGGATAGGCTTCAGCCCCCCATGACCCTGAGAATGATGTAGTGGGTATAATGAATGAATGGGTAAAGGACACAGTAGCCACCTAATGATACAAGATCATCATTACATAGGACACGACACAAAATGACTTAACCCCCTCATAACAGTTCAGAGGAATAGTTAAAAAACAACAATTTTGTAGTAAATCATCTGGAGAAAATTCTCTTGCAGGAAAAGCAGGACATGGGAAAAGTCTTGTTTGTATAAATTATAAGGACTTGAAATTTCAAATACAATATTTAGTCTGTTTCCCATGGCACACTATCAATTTGTTTTGACTTGTTATGCCAGAGCTTGAGTGACTCATTAAAATATTACACTGCTTGATCAGCAATTTAAAAAAAATAACGGATGGAGAACTGATTGAATCACAAGATGACTTTTGTTTATTTGTTTGTTAAAAGGATCCCCATAGCTGCCGCCTAAACGGCAGCTAGTCTTCCTGGGGTCCAACAAAATATACATTACATGACATACAATAATAAAATACAAAGTAAAAGAATAGATGAAAGAATAAACATCAAATCTAAGCTAAAACAGACATTAGAATGGTCAGCAGCCCTTTAGCTGGCCAAAACTAGTGGCCGGCGAACGACCATCTAAGCCTCTGGGTTCCCAGATTGGCTGGCCAGTAACCCTAATGATAATACATGGACAGTACAACTCACTATACTATAGACAACAAACATAGGAGGAAGTGATTAGACAAACAACATTATGTGAGTGATAGTGTATGTGAGTGTAGGTGGGATCTAAGCATCCTTTTAAAGCCAGCCCTCCCTTTGATGGAACAAATATTGCATGGTAGACAATTCCAAGAGGTAATGGACCTGTATATGACGGTTCTCTTCATGTAGTTGGTTTTTGGTCTGGGTAAAGTCATCTGACCGCCACTCGCCCATCTGGTTGAGTGTGTATGAATCCCTGAATTATAAATTATGTTGTTGAAAAGAAGTTTAGGAGTTTGATTTTGAATAACTCTGTGAAAATGTATAAGCAGGTTAGCCGTTAACCTCTTCTCCGCTTGACTAATGAACGATGAATGTGCCCCTGGGGTGAGAAACCTGCAAAAAAGGCTGGGAAACATACTGTGTTGTTTTGTATTTTTCAAACATGGTTCCTGTTCAATTGGTGAGGGTAAAATGTTTTCTTATCTTCTGGAAAGGGATGAGGGAGCTTGTAAATATGGAGGAGCAATGCTTCCTCCTGCAACTCACCCTTTTTGTGTGTATTGGGGTATTTTTTCTTTTAATTTTTTGACGGGAACACTAGACAAAATGTCCTGTTAATCAGCAATATAGGAAAAGTTGGGTACCATTATAGTTTGCATCCTGCATTTGACTCATTTGACTGTCTCTCAATCACAGCCAACAGGCCTTGCCATAAAAGAAGGGCCAACTGGACAATACCTGCTACCTGGCTATTGATTTCAAGTTAAATGTCAGTATGTATAGATTAGTCCTCAGCATAGCTCTGCAAAGGTAGCAATGATAGTTTGTACTGTATACCAGTGGTCCTCAAATCTGGACCTCTGGCTCCACAGTACTGCTGCTTTTCTATAATGCCAGGTAATTTTCATTCTAGCTGTCTAATCAACTACCTGGTAGATTAGATTAAAATTGATTGTCTTTGCATATAGTACAGGTACTGAGACAACAAAATGCACTTAGCATCTAACCAGAAGTGCAAATAGCAGTGGCAGTGGTAGTGGTAGATAGTCCGTGGGGGGTGGGCTGCTATCGCCATGGTGCAGAGTTCAACAAGGTGACAGCTGAGGGGAAGAAGCTGTTGCTGAATCTGCTGGTCCTGGAACAAAGAGACCTGTAGCGCCTCCCAGAGGGGAGGTGGGTAAACAGTTTGTGGCGGGGGTGGTAGGTGTCCTTGGCGATGCTGCGTGCCCTTCGCAGGCACCGCTTGTGCTGGCCAGTGATACGTTGGGTGGTTTTCACCACCCTTTGCAGTGCTTTCCGGTCAGAAGCAGAGCAGTTGCCGTACGAGACTGTGATGCAGCTGGTAAGGATGCTCTTAATGGTACAGCAGTAGAAGTTCACCATAATCTGAGGAGACAGGTGCACTTTCTTCAGCCTCCTCAAGAAGAAGAGGCGCTGGTAAGCCTTCTTGATCAGTGGCGAGGGACCAAGACAGATCCTCAGAGATGTGGATGCCCAGAAACTTAAAGTTGGCGACATGTTAGGTAGGATAGGATAGAAAACCAGCAGTACTCTGGACCCTGAGGACCAGTGGTATAGACAGTGCAGGAGACCCGTTTCAGCACCCTCCTTGTTGGCTGAGACTGGGGCTGTTTTTGCCAGGAATCGTCATACATGGCACAACAGAGTGTCTAAATCTTTCTGTGTTGCACCTTGACACTATGAGATAGAGGCTAAAGGTGCTTCATAGGTTGGTTGGAGTTCGGTTTAGTCCTGAATCTGCTCTCTGCTATTGCCTTCAGGGTATCCGTCCTACTCCAAATGCCAAATGATCATGTCTGACTCTCCAGCACACCACTGAAAAAAAGTGTGCTGGCCACAACTGATTAATTGATGATGATTGAACATGTAGTTTGTGGTTCAAATCTCTAGTTGACTGCTATACAGCCATGTAAAAACCCACAAAGTGACTCAGTAGCGGGCATAACTCATATGCTGTTGCTGGTTTGTACTTTTGTGTGTAGCCTCTAATCCTTCAGCCTCTTAGTTGTCTAACACCGTGCATGGCATATGTTTTTCCACAAAAAGAACCCTCCCGCCATGTGGGTTGTCTGCACTTTCTATCATTTCCAGCAGTCCTGCAGCCCATGCTATCTCACTCTGAATGACAGGACAATTTTTTTTATGAATCCAACCTGGCAAAGGTGCTTGTTGATTTCTTTTCAGCTGCTAAGGCAAATGCATTTTTTCTTCATGATATCTGTTCAACAGATCAGTAGACCGTACACCTCTTGTTTTTCCCCCAATGTTATAGCTCCCTTGTATTTCATAACATGTTTTTGTACAGATCACATCTGATCTGTACAAAAAGTAAAACCTTCACTGATCAGAACATAATTCATTATATTCCATAACATATTGTCTATTAGGCAATTGACCCTGAAACAAAGTCTCTTTACATTCACTCAAATATTTGGGAACTTCCAAGTGTCAATGTATCAATAACAAGTTGAAATTGGAAGTTGAAATTGCTAAGAGTAACAAAGGAGAAAGATTTGAGTTCCAATTGCACACTGAGATATGTTGTCACATTAAGAATAAAAAGAGCAGGGGAATCATGGAAGAATAGAAAGCAGTGGGAATTAATACTGGTGTGGCTGTGGTATTTTTAGAGACGTAATGCATGTGAACATCCATCACTGATTCTCACTCTGGGAATGGGCTCTTGGTAGTAGTGTGTATGAATGGGTGGGCAACATGGCAGTGGAGAGAAGGGAGACAGAAGCAAAAAGGCTCCGTCTTTGTCAGAGGAAGCATGTGCTCTTGCCAAAATGAATTTCATCTCATATACATGCGTAAATCTCGTCAGCCCCCATCTCTCTCTTGGCGGGAAAAACCGTTCAGAAAGACAGCGGAGATAAATCAACGTGTGGGGCCCGATGTAGCTTGTGTGGGCTGGGACAGAGACAGAGCCACTGCGGGCAGCCCCTGGCTTTAATGATGTGCAGTGAGCCGGTGGAGGCGTGTAAATCTGCAGCTGGCACCTCATCCTCTCTGCAGCCTCAATTTCCCTCCCCAACCTCTGAGATAGCTCCGTCAAAGTCACCTCTGTGTACCTGTGTCAGGTTCAAGTGTAACGATCTTCACGGGTTAAGGAGATACATCACCTGATACTACAACAGACATAGTAAGACTGCTTCCCATGTTGTGACCCCACACAAATTCATGATAAAAAGGTCTTGTCATATTAAATAATGATATAGTGTTAGTAATAGTAATAGTATAGAAGTACATTGGCAAAACTGAAAAGCCTTTATCACAACATTGTAGAGAAAACAGAGGAAACAGGTTTTCATGACATGTCTAAATAGACTACTGTAGACTGAGGGGCATCGGTATTGGTGTGGTACGTCACTAAACCATAACCCAATCAACAGCATATGTGACGATCACTAGAACACCAGTGGCAGACATTAAACTTCAGTTACACCCGCACAAAAAGTAGACTTTCCTAAAAGTAAAATAGGTAATGGTGATGATGATGGTGATGTAGAAGATACACAAATGGAATCAGTATTAGGATTATCAACCCCAAGGCATTGATGCATAATGAAGCCATTAATCAAACTAACAGGTCACATCGCTCCAGTAAAAGCCAAGTTTGGGTAATTGTTTATTGAAATGTCGCAAAATTTTGTCCTGGATCAATTGGGTCACACATCCAAATGCCAATATTCCAATCCTGCAATCAACTGTGAGAGATTTGTTAATAGATTAGACAGTAATTAAAGGATGGCTGCCACTGTTTTGTCAACACTAGAACACAGCTACAACAATATAGTAAAAATATAGTATTGTTATACTGGGACATTAATTGCCTCAGGATATTACAAACTAATTTTCAAATAATGTAATTTAAGGAATGTTTCAGTACCAACAGAACAGCAATTTGACCAATCTTTCCCAAACAGGTCCAGTACTGGAGCTAAAAATATGTTATGGGGGAGAAAAACATCTGTAGTAAAGTAATAAAATATATTACACATAAAATAATGTTTTTGGTGACCTAAATAATGAGCTATGTGTGGTTGAATGATACATCCACAGAGCACCACAGTTTATTAAGGGTATAATAGGTGCATAAGGGGGAAAGCCAAAGGGAAGAGGTTTTGAGTTATGCAGCTTCCAGAGATATGTGTTTGTTTGCAATGCACTCCTTTGCAGTCTTGTCAGCAAAGATGCTATTTATTCATAAATCACAGTACACTATCACTCAATATTTAATCCTGCGTAGCAGACTGCAATTTGACATTGCTTACAGAAAATTATACTGTTTGAATATTTATCACAATTGAACTGTTAAGTAGCATAGCTCATTTTTCTTCTCTGCTACATAAATCATGGCTGACCAACACGCCTTTTTAGATTTTTACTTGATTATTTTTGTGATCATGTTACAGTGACCTTGCAATTATGATAAGCAGATACATATTGTCTATGTTGTTCGATGAAAACGAGTGACAAAATGAATCGGGATGCTGAAACGATGTTTTAAAGTTGCAACCAAAAAGCATCAGCCAGTGCTCAAGCCTGTAGTGTTGTACATTTGTACTTGAAAAACATTTAATTTATTTAATTTTAAACAAGTCCTTAGTAAAACATTATTATTATTATTATTATTATTATTATTATTATTATTATTATTATTATTATTATTATTAATTAATTTATTTTAATTTTTTAACAGTTCTTGTTTTATTTTACAGCTTCTTTGTGTGACTCTTTTCTTAGTATCCATTGGAGAAGCATTTGTTAAGTTTAGTTCTTTGTTGAAGATGTCAGCAGAGCTAATAAATGTGTTTAAAAGTAGTTCTGGCCCATACTGTACACCTGAATCAAAAAAAGAAGAAAACACGCACTCTCAAAAAAGAAGAAAAGAGTCTGGAGGTGCTCGGCCACAGAACAACTTTGAAAACAAGAAAAAGTCAGCAACACTCGGTGTCCGTTACACAATCTTTAATACCTCACTGGTACAGGCGATTAAACACACAGACCGGTTTCAACCAGTGTCTTCCTCCGTGTGTGAAATACTGTACCACAACTCAGAAATCAAATAATCCCACCCCTGTTAAGAGATACCCAGACCCAGTCGCAGAGACGCACAGGAGACAAGGTGGGATCAAAACAGTCTTTTACTCACAGTTGTTGCAGTAGTGCAGTGTACATTCCAAATGACGAACAAGCTAACACAATGTCCAAATGCAGCTGAGCAGGAAAGACAAATGCAGAGATCACAGACCACAGATCAAAACTAATGGTGAATTCTTCAGGCCTCTGTGAGTACATGGCGGAACTTTTCTACATCATGAAAAAACATTTTATTTGATTTTAACAAATAAAATGTAATGGACTTACCAAATAAAAAACAGCAACAATACAGACGGAATGTTACAATGTACAATACCACACCATTAAGCACTTCTACACTGTGGAATTCAGATGTTAGCACAGATATAGCTGAGTCATCCTTCTTAGGAATTGAATAGAAGAGGCAGAACTAATGGTGAATTCTTGTTTTATGCCTTTGACAGTACATTGGGGAATATGTTGGTCTTGGTGTTTGACCTTGTACATACCTTCATACCATTGTCTGTTGAGGATTCAGGAGACTATATGTCCTCTGGAAGAAACCAAAGCTTAAATAAAATATTGTGCTATGGCAAATCAAAGTATTTATTTCTAGAAGTGTTTAGCTTCTTTTAACAGTGTGGACTAGATGTTTCAGTACCTGTCCACCTGAGGGTAAATACCAAAATGAGCTCAGCTCTCCATGGACTTCACCTGCAGACAAAGGGGCAAGAGCTACGTGCAGCTTGAGTGGATAAGCCTGCGTGTAATTGAATTGGCTCTAACACTGCAGTAGGGGAATACGCTGTGATGTGTTTATTTATTTTTGGGCAGAACCCAGACAATTTACCATACACTGCATTTTTCAAACAAGAAACTGCTGCCAATGCTTTTGAGCAAAGAACAGATTTGCTCTGTAAGCATCATCAAAATAGGAAAACAGAGGTAATCTCCTCTGTTTCTCCATTGTTTTTCCTGAGTCATTAGTTATTAAAGCATTAGTTATTAAAGCAAAACCAAATAAAACATTTATGAAAACCATCACTAACTCAGGGATTTTAGTTGCCAAACGAAATGTGTCATTGCATTTTTCTAAATGATTGCCATTAGTATTTCCAAATGATAGAACAGAAGTACAGTACAGTACTGTCTGTTCACTAAAACATAAAACAATGAAAATCCACAAAAGTATCATATATATTTAAGAGTGGGAAGTATAAATGCTATAAACAGTACACTGGTAGAAATATGCACCAACCATTTGTACCGGTAGACAATGGATTTTAATACATAGAGGCGTGAATGTCATTCCTTAGCATTGCCTGATGGACCGTATGGTGGGCGTACTCTTCCCTTTTACTTGTCAACAAACGCGCACATTTTACATATGCCTGTAAACAATGACACGTGAAGAAATGGAGACAAGTAGATTGAGCACTGCTAGCGAGGCAGATGAAAAACTCGTTCGAAAGAAGGGTGCAACATCCATAGTTTGGACCTGGTTTGGATTCAATAAGTTGGACCACCTGAACAGTTTATGATTTTGATATCATTATAACCTTTGACCATCAAAACATAGGGGTAGACATCACCTAGTCTGTTTTATCATGTTTGGTTCAGGAGATATGATTCAAAATACATAATTAGGTTATGACGGAAAGTAAAATGGCCGCCCCGAGGTGATTTTGGGATGGCTCCATTTCTGAAAATGTTAAGGGCCCCGAGTTTCATGCTCTTATGAAAAAGTGAACATTTTCACATATTACCTGGACTAATAGAGAGATCTTGACTCAGAGGACAGGAGGACCTTGTCCTACTGTACTCTGGCCCCCACCACCACTTCACACAGACTGATGTAGCATTTAAATCAGAATTTCAATAATGGATTTGAGTTAAAATATATTTTAATAAATGATACTGAGATTTGGTAATGGTTTCAACCAATTACTCTTTTTAAATCTACTATTAAATTTTGATCTCCCTCTTGCCTATCAAAAATAGAGGAGGAGCAACCTCCTCTGCCTCTATGGACCAGCCTCTTCTGAATATATAATATAAATTATACGCAGAGGGACAAATTACCTTGTTACTCTTAAGTGTTCAGTCCATGTGAGTCTTGAGCGAGTCTGAATGACTGACCCCGAGTGGAGTGTAAGTTGTCTCTGGTCAGACAGTAAACGTGTTCTAATCTGTAACGCCATGTAGTAGAGAAGAAAGGAGGACCCCATCGCAGAGACTCACAGAGAGATGAGGAAACTAAGAAACAAGCTTTACTTCCAGCAGACACACACGGGGGTACAGGTGTGACATTAAATGAAGATCGGACACAGAAGCATGGGGAGACAGAACTTAAATACAGACACTGGTGATTACTAACAAGAAACAGGTGTGTGATTAACAATACAAAACAGGTGAGTCCGAGACACTAGGTTTTCACGGGGGAACACGCTGGCGACATCTGGAGGATGACAGAGGGATACAGAGGGAGAGAGAATAACAGAGAGAGAGGCACGGATGGGGGGTGGGAGGGACAGAGACACAGAGAGAGAGACCTAGAGAGCAACAGGAGGGCAAGAGGGAGCAAACACAGAGCGAGCCAGGGGGCACGGGGCAGGACCGTGACAGTACCCCCCCACCCCCAAGGGACGGATTCCAGATGTCCCACAAGGATGACCAGGAACATGGAACAGGGTAGGCGGAGGGGCTCTGAAGGAGGGGCTTGTGGGTGAGTGGCCAGGGGACTACAACGGACATCGATGCAGACCTCAGGCGGACGACCTGGAGGCCAAGCAGAGGCCAAGCAGGAAACCTCAGGCGGACGGCCTGGAGGTAGAACAGAGGCCAAGCAGGATACCTCAGGTGGACGGCCTGGAGGTAGAACAGAGGCCGAGCAGGAGACCTCAGGTGGACGGCCTGGAGGCAGAGCTGACGCAGAGCAGGGGGCCTCAGACGGGCGGCCTGGAGGCAGGGCAGGCGGATGGCCAGGAGGTTGGCAACGGAGTGCAGGATCGGAGACTGGTGACAGGAGCGAAGAGCAGGAGACCGGTGGCAAGAGTGAAGAGCAGGAGACCGATGGCAGGACTGCAGGGTAGAAGACCGGTGACAGGAGCAAAGAGCAGGAGACCAGTTGCAGGAGCGACAACTGAGACTGCTGCAGCTCAGCAGAGGCAGGGGCCTAGTGAACCTCAACAGGGACAGGCTGGGAGGCAGACTGTAGGCTAGCTGGCTGAGGGACTGATCGGGGGCCAGCTGACTGAAGGGAAGCAGGCGGGACACCAGCTGACTGGAGGGAGGCAGACGGGATGCTAGCAGGCTGGGGACTGGCAGGCTGGGGCGCAGGTGCGGTGAACCGCTGCAGTCCAGCTGGAACAGGTGCTGACTGCGACTCAGCGGGGGCTCCAGCTCCAGCCGGGACAGGAAAGCCCGACAGCCCCCAACCTCACCGTAGTATGGCTGGAGCGAAGCCAGGGGCACATTGCTGACCGGATGGCACGCTCTCAGCTCCTCCACTGGGCTCAATCTCCACGGGGACCAGACCGAGAGACGCCGGGGCTCTAGCCGTGACGCCGCATGCTGCAGCCACGGAATGCACATCGAGAGACACAGACCCAGAGAGAGAGACATAGAGAGAGCAACAGGGGGGCAAGAGGGAGCAAACAGAGCAAGCCAGGGGGCATGGGGCAGGACTGTGGCACTAATCCTGACAAGTGTGTGACTTGCTCTATTAAGGACAGATATTATGCCATGGTGTGAGGAACAGTCTACTGTACTTTAGTCAAAAACTTGATTATTCAGTTCCCTTTTTACCACTTGACATCCCTGAAGAGCAAAGCAGCTTAACTGCTTAACTCACTTTAATTACTTGTTTCTCAAGTTAATTTAGACAGGGTAGTTTAGTTGGAGTCAATATATTCAAGCATTGTGTCACCAGAACCAAACAATTCCTAAAAATGCATTACAGTATTCCTATGAACATATCTACTGAGCTATTACAGCAAAACTACTGACCAGTGTACATGTCACTAGTGTTAACACAACAAATAACAACAAATCTTACAGACTTATCATTGTTGCATTGTACATAGCAGATATGTATAGGATATAGGATATGTATATTATATTTTATCCCTTGTGATCCCTGCTTGCCTTAGTCGAGCGCACATTCTTCCCTATCTTCGTTTTACCTTCTTTTATGTGTGAGTACATGTGAGCAAAGCGAACCGGAACCAAATTCCTTGTATGTGCACATACTTGGAATAAGGTTCCGATTCGATTTGCTCACATGTACTCACAG
>CABFOS010026317.1:0-13002 GCA_900660315.1 Diretmoides pauciradiatus
GACAACCTCCATCAAGTCGACCGTCCACCAACAGTTACTTGCATGTGCTCGCACAGGAAATCTACATCTCATCTTGTGTTTTCTGGAATCTATATGTTTATATATATATATATATACATATCAAAGGGGCAGGAATCTATAAGTTTAAACTTCTTCCTGCTCCTTTTCGAACTGTTTTTTGTATTTTTTTAAATATATTTTCTATTTTTCTTTCTTAATTGTTCGAAATAAACTTTTTCATTCATTCATTCATTCATTCAATAGAAGCATAAGGGGGGGTTTAATAAGAATTAATTAATTAATTAATTAATTAAAAAGAAGAAATAAGATGGAGAGAGAAAAATTGCACTTGGATACTGTTCAACAGTGTTTCAACAATCTAATAGGTGTGGTAGGAATATGTGAAGGGACTGGAAAAACAGGAATGAGCGGTAGTAGTACTGTCTGGGCCAAAGGGAAGCCTGTGAAGAATGCAAGTATCACTTAGTGCAGTGGTATATTTCTCTTTTAAATCACATCTTATAACGTATCTTTACAGACTTCCTTTTGTGTCATGTATTTTATTCTATTAGTTTTATTATATAGTTAACTCAATATTCTTATCTTTTCATCTTCAGGTGCCATCTTGTTTTATTTATGAGTATATTTGCTTTTATTTGATTGTTAAAACACTTTGTAAACTCTTTTCTAAGTGCTATATAGATAGTTAATATATAATTTTTTAAATAATAAAATAATATAAAAAACATAGTTGTCAAAAATCAAAGTTTGATACCATTCATTTCCAATTTGTTAATGTCTTGTTTATTGTGAGTTCTGGAAGTTCCACCACAGACGTGTCTCCTGTGGTTTGGACTTTTGGTCCACACAGAACAGTGGGTAGAAGTCCCAACATTGTTTGATGTGTATTTTGGCTTTGAGTCTTTCTTTTCTTTTTTTGGATTGTTTTGACTATCATGTAGCCTATTTGGTTAATGGCGCCCTTCCATTACTGTCCCCACTAGTTAGACAGGGTCAGAGAGGACAGAGATGGTGGTAGATTGGACCAGAAGACTTTTGGACGTGAAATATGTAACAGGGAACGATCCTAAGGAAATGCCGAGACAGTGACTTCCATCCTCTTAGGCCGTTTCTAGTTTTTTGGGGGCCATATGCAAAATGTTGTTTGGGGCCCCCTGTTTTGTGAAACTATGGTGGAGGTATTCCAAACCTGCATCTTTTTCTCTCTCAAATTCTAATCAAACTATTGCTTACCTGCAAGCAGCAATGAGCCCTTGCACCTTTGTGCACTTCGGGATGTGTGGCAGTTACTGTGCCGTTACCGTCGAGCACATGAAAGTATAAAATATGTCATTTCCTATTGCCAGTAGGTATAATATATAATATAATATTGGCATGTAGATGTCTTTACTCTTACTGTTCAAGCATAAGAAATTTGGAGCAGATAGGGATGGGGTTTAGGTAGAAATACATCATATTTATCAATTATATTTAAGTTGTGCAGTTATAATAATGTACACTTAATTAAAGGACAACAATAAGCTGATATGACTTCACAATATGCAGCAGGGGTGGGGTTAACGTCACTTTATAAACCTCATAAGGGATTTGTCAAAAGTGGAGGTGGGAGATTAGATGTGGGGCCGACATTTGACTGTTGGTGTTACTAGAGACAGACATTAATTTAATAGTCTATGCAACAGTAAGAGCTGAGGATGCAGGTGAATATGCGTGGTAAAAGAGACTGAGAAATGGAATCTAGAAATATGAGGAAATGGGATATATGAGGCCGAATCTCAAATAAGAGATAGGGGCCTCATGCTAATATTTGTAACCTGCGGATGGCAGTACTATGGCATCACTATATAATCTATCGCAAAGTCAAGAAGATCAAGAAGAGATGCAGTGAAGGGAAGAAAGGGAGGAGATATATGTCAACTAAACACCAAAGAAGAAGAAGAAGAAAAAGGAAGGAAGGAAAGAAGGAAGGAGGGAAGGAAGGAAGGAAGGAAGGAGGTGGTTCAAACAATGAACATGTTGGAGTAGATGTATACATTTCTGAGTTTGACGTAGGAATTATCAACAAGCTGTCAGTATTGGCTGCAGAGATAATCTTGGGTCTTCAATGTGTAGAAACCCCACATAATTGTGATCTGTTCAGACTCTGCTGCAGCAGTCGCAATCTCAAGTACAATCTACTGAAATGTCTACAGATTATCTCTTAACAGACATATTGATGATAATGTTAAATCTACAGAGGATGGGAATAGCTGTTCAATTTTGCTGGGTTCCTGTTCATGTTGGTGTAGACAGAATTGAGATAGCTGATAAAATGTCAAAAACTGCCTTAAAAGTGAAACAACAATAATCAATAAACAAATAGTGGTGGAATTGTGGCAAAAGACATGGGATAAGGATAGCAAAAGGAAGAGACTATTAAAAAATACAGACAATGTGGGGTTTTATAATCTCAGGTTGGGGCATACAAGAGTTTAATTTTGAATATTATGGGAAAGGATGCATCTAATGTAGCACGTAACACATTTATTCGAGGGAAAGACTGTGTGTGTGAGGCTGAATGTAATAGGTAGGAAATTAGATATCAGAGGACTCTTAAAAACAGAAAATAAGCAGTGGGAATGATCAGTATCAGAATCACATATATTAGCCAAGTACATTTGCACATACAGGGACATTTACTCGATTGGTGCATTAACAACAACTAAGACAACAACAAAAAAGCTCTGAGAAAAGGAATAATTTTTTCACAATTAGGGCTGTGAGAGTCTGGAACAGGCTACCGGAAGAAGTGGTGCAGGCTCCATCAGTGAATGCTTTTAAAAATAGACTAGATAAATATTGGTCAAATGAAGACTTTTTATATAACTATAAGGCAAAGTTCTGATTGTGGGACTTATGTTTTGTTGTTTGTTTTGTATTTGGTTACTTTCTAATTTATGTAATATGTATTCAATTGTTTATTTTCATGTTTTTTAGTACATTGTGATTCTTACTTTTTTGAGTCTGATGTAGAGGACTTATATCCTGTATCAGAATTTTTTTCATTAAATTTCATTAAATTTCATTAAAGACAGAAGTAAAATAAGTAATATAAGTACTAATATAAAGAATTGATAAAATATATACAATATTTAGCTTTTTTTTTAAAGACAAGACACAAATAATATAATTTAAATAAAGTAATACCAGTCCTGTACAGCAGGAGGCGCTATGCACATATTGAGTCGGTTTGCGACGCGCCATTTAAACAAGGGGAGGAGAGAGAGAAGAAGAGGAAACAAACGGTTCTTCCGACAATACCGCACGGTGTAGTCATTGTAGTAGCATCTCATTGCGATTCAGGAGGCGGCGTGGTGGTGGCGGATGCTTCGGACTGAATGATAAGTAAGAATAGTATTGTTTTCATGCTTTGGAAAACAACATATTGCCCATAAGGAGATACGAGCTAACCGCTTCTAGCTGGGACGCACGCTAACATTAGCTAGCTAGCATTAGATAGCTAACATTAGCTAGCTAGGTGGCTACGGTCAGTCGCTGGCACATTTCTCGCCATTTTGAACATTCACCAGCGCAACACTTGAACCCAGCAGCAAGGTAAGCCAACTACACACTTCAAATCTAACTTATATGTTTGGTATAGCAAATGCTGACCGTTATGATCATTAATAACGTGACCGTTGTTGCAGGCGGTAACGCTCCAGCATGGCAGAGGCAGACCGACCAGGGAAGCTCTTTATCGGGGGGCTGAACACGGAGACCAACGAGAAGGCCCTGGAGCAGTACTTCAGCAAATATGGCAGAATTGTCGAAGGTGTGAATGAAGCCAGTTGTTTGGCCATTTTGTCTTATGTTCTGGCCATTTTGTCTTATGTTCTAGGACAGAAAAAACAACACAGAAATGTATTTCAGAAGTAAAGTTTTTCTTTTCGGTGGGACATGTATGTGAGAAAGGAAACATGAAATGTATTATGCGTTTCTAGGCAGCTCTTATGGCGCTTGTTTCTTGTGCTTTGGGGCCTTTTATAAAACACCCCTACTTTTAGCATGTCCTGTTCAAACCCCTCATTGGTGTCCCAAGTTTGCTATCAACAAACAAGCGACCTTGAAAGAGACCAAGTCGGGCGCTACAGTTAGTCAGGTTATCTGCTGTGTGCAGCAGCAAATAAGATATGTGTTGTAGTAACATAGTTAAAGCAAATGAAGTGATCAGCTAATCACTCGGAACTAATCACAAAACGCAACCTATCTACTCACCTACGATTTTATCTTTTCAGTTCTTCTGATGAAAGATCGGGAAACAAACAAATCAAGAGGCTTTGCTTTTGTTACTTTTGAAAGTCCAGCTGACGCAAAGGATGCAGCAAGAGAGATGAATGGAAAAGTAAGTACTATGATAAACTACAATCTGGCATAAGTTAAAAAAACAACTAAAAAAAACAAATGGGTTTGTCATTGTTCTTCTGTTTTCCTGTAGTCTCTTGATGGTAAGCCTATCAAAGTGGAGCAAGCTACAAAACCTCAGTTTGAGAGTGCAGGCAGGCGAGGACCGCCACCACCCCTGCACTCCCGCAGTCGCGGTCCACCCAGGGGACCCAGAGGGTCCAGGGGAGCCCCCAGTGGTATGAGGGGTCCACCATCCAGAGGTAAAATAAGAGTAATTCATTTGACCAATTGCATTTGTAATTCTTAAAAATCTTTGTAATAACAAAATGCTTTTTGATCTCCTTGAATGTGTTGACTCGAATTTTCCTAATGGACCATCTAAGCTTAGTGTTTTAATACCTGCGTTTCTTGTCTGTCAAAGACTACTATGATAACGTAGGGAATGTAGAACCCTTCTTTAAAGGGATGTCATCCAGAGGTCCCCCTCCATTGAAGAGAGGACCCCCAGTCCGTAACGGAGGTCCCCCACCCAAGAGATCAGCCCCATCTGGTCCCATGAGCAGAGGTAAGTGTGAAGGAATTCCCATGGTACCTTAGTTTAAATCTTTACATTAATGCACCCAGAAAGGTGGAGCTAATTTAGGGTAAACATGCTCGACACTCACTCGTTCCCATGTTAATCATGTAAATCCTACCAAATAGACATTTTTATTTTTAATGTTTTGGTCTGTCATGCATTGGCTGTGCAGGCTTAACTCATTTGCTCGTCTCCATAGTCAACATACAGCAAATTGGTGGAAAATAATACTGCTACCCAGCTAGTTGCCCCTGCAGGTACCCTGATGGGCTGTGTGTCTGTAGAGCTTTTGGTAAATAACAAGCCAGTTTGTAATCACGTTTGTCTGTTCTAGCACCCATGTCGAGGGACAGAGATCCCTACGGTCCACCCCCTCCTCGCAGAGACTCCATGTTGTCCAGGAGGGATGATTATCCGTCGCCAAGAGATGAACATTACAGCTCAAAGGACAGGTAAGATGACCAGTAGTGTTATTATATACATATTTATTACTGTGGACCCTAGGGAAATAAATGCTGTGGTAATAAACCAAGATCAATAAATGCCCAAGAAAATATATCCTGATCATAGTTGTTTTGAACATTCAAGCAATTATGCTTAACTTGTTTCACAGTTACTCCAGTCGGGACTATAATTCCAGGGATTCGAGGGACTATGCACCTCCTCCCAGGGATTATTCCTATCGAGAATACTCCAATTCCAGTTCCCGAGATGACTATAGCTCAGCAACAAGGGGATACAGGTATGTTTATGTCTTGCTATAAATTTGGAGCTGATATGTTATGGATGGCAAGTAACAATTGTCACCTCTGTGTAGTGACCGTGACGGCTATGGGGGAGGCCGGGAACCCAGAAGCTATATGGACCGTCAAAGTGGCGGCTCCTATCGAGACTCATATGATGGTTACGGTAAGATTTGACCACACGAGTGTAATGAGGAACGATACGACTGACGCAAACGGGAGCTGCAGAAATAATTGATAAACAAGCAAAATCGTAATATTGGCTACCGTAATCTCCAAATCACGAGAGGCTACAGTTTTTCTTTTCTCACCCCAGAGGAGATGGCATTCAGACCTACAAACTAAGTTGCACATTGGAGAACATTTTTCTTGCTATTCAAACAAAACCAAATTCTATGCATTGGCATCTCATTTTTCACCCCTATTTTTTGAAAAACAAAATTGTATAGAAAAGCTGTGTCCACTTATCACAATTCATATTTGAATCGCATTATTCACCAAAAGAATCACTTTTTTTGTCAATATCATGCAGAACTAACGCAAACTACCTAATGTGCGTGGGAGTTGGCAACCATAAAGGAACCCCTAAAAATCCTTGGAAACATCTCTTGACCACTCAATGTCTGTTGCACTTTCAAATCACTCCCTCAAGGAGTAACCTTCACAAAACCATCAAGACATCTCTGAAAACCACGTGCCACTTGGAGTTCTAAAAGGAAAAATGGCTACTCAAATCAATGGCATGCTGAAACAGGTTTCATTGCTCAATTGCTCCCTAAGCTTGGATAAATTACTGCCCATATCACTTAAACGTCCCATTTGAAGTTTAAGTCAGATCGATAACATGATGGGAGAATTAAAAACATACCCTGTATAACTTTTTTTACAGAATTAATTCTCATATTGGCAAAAAAATGGGCACTTGACAGTGCAAAAAGGTGTGTAAATTGAACTTTTCCAATTACCTGACCCATTGACCCTGCAGGTAACTCTCGCAGCGCCCCACCTTCACGGGGCCCCCCACCATCCTATGGTGGGAGCAGTGGAAGCAGTCGCTATGACGACTATGGCAGCAGTTCCCGGGATGGCTATGGCAGTCGTGACAGTTACCCCAGCAATCGGAGTGACCCATATCCGCCTAGTCGTGGAGAGCGAATGGGCAGGCAGGAGAGGGGGCCAGCTCCCCCTGTCGAGAGAGGCTACCCTCCTCGTGATTCGTACAGCAGCTCAAGTCGTGGAGCGTCTCGTGGTGGCCGTGGGGGCAGTCGAGGCGATAGAGGAATGGCTCGCAGCAGATACTGAAATGGACATGGAAATCACAGCAAAGCAAACTATGCCTGCCAGTTAACACATGTGTTGTGGGAAGAAATTTTAAAACATGACACACTAGCCATGTCTACATTTGTGGAAATTTAGATTTTCAGCTGTTTATCTTGACTTTCCCAGTTTTTGTTTTAAGTGTAAACCTTTTTTTTATTAGCATTTCTCCTGCTCATGTGATGGTACAGTTACCAAGTGAGTGTTAGTTTTTGTACATTTAGTGCTGTTGAAAACTGCAATTCCCTCAGTTCTGGCTTTCCTACACTAATAAAAGTTTTTAGTCAGATCTTGACTACCGCTGATCGATATTCAAAACAAGACCAGAAACACTGACATGAATGTGAAATGTGGAGCCCAGTTGAGTCTGCTTGTGCCACAACTAGTTGGCTGACTTGAGATTATTAACACAAATGTGCTTCCAGCTGGTCCCTACTGTTTCGAGGGAATTAGGCAAGTGTCACTGTCCAAATGTTCTAATATAGTTTCCTTGGAAATGGATCCATCACCATAAAGCATGATGATTTGCAACGACATAACCAAAGACCACAACAACCAAATGCAAGAGTCTTTTCAACTCGACCGATAGTCAACAGCTGGTAAGCAAAGCAAACCTCTTTGTTTCTCATCTGTAAATGAGTTTCTCATTGTCCTGTATTGCAATCTCTACTCCAAGGCTGATGTTCAAGACAACTTGTGCGTCAGAGGACAAAAGAAAAAAGGTCAACTGAGTGTGGCTTTGTCATTGTAGTCCGTATCCTCAACTAAAATTGTCAATGTGCAGCAGCAACCTAAGAAGTTTCATCCTTTGTCAACAATGAAAGTTTTACAGCCATTTTGCCGACTGAACCCACAATCGGAAGATCCTTTCTGCCTAACCACCCATGCAACTTAAACGATTGGCGACAATGCTTTTTAAAATCGTAGGTAAAGATCTTTGGTTAATTTGTAAGGAATTTTTTCTGTTAGTTTTTTCTAAGAGCTTTTTTTTTTTTTTAATTAAGAGCCGTTTTCTCAGTGTCCAAGCCTTTTCCACAAGCATGCCAATTCAAACAATGGAGAACCTCTGGGAGAACCTCAACACCGTAACAGCCAAACTGGAAACTCAAATCATTGAAGTGAAAAACAAACGCAGTCGGACCAAGGAATACAGGATCATTTTCAAATATTTTGTGAATACCTAAGAGAACCACAGCATGTTGACATGATGTTCTTGTTGCAGGATGAGCCGCCTTCTGAGGCAACCACCCTCGCAAAATACCTGATTGGAGGTCCTCAAGTTGCTGGACCAATGGAATCTCACCCAGGGCATCTGAACAGGTATCTGAACTAATCATGTGATCACACTTAAAATGTAACAGAAAATACCTCGATATTTGACATGTCTGTATAAAGAATTTTATTTCCAAATTGAGAGAATCACGATTTTAAACAACGCCCACTGTGACAAAATTATGGCTGGCGTGAAAGTAAAGCTCATGATTATTCAAAGTACTTTCAAATATTGAGCTGATGTGTCTTTTCTCCCCCAAATAGATTCATAGCCTTTTGGAATTTAGTTAATATGTAACCAGTTGTGTATGTTTGCTGTCCTTCAGATACTGGTGCAGGCTACTGGGGGAACCTCTTCAAGCGGAACAAAACGTGATTGAATATGAACAGAAACCAGGCTGAGGAATTGCTGAAGTTCACAATTTCTGTTTAAAATAAATGTACATTTAAAAGAAAGTTTAGGCTTTGCCATAAACTTATATAACATATTACATTTTGTATTGTCATAAAAAGGAGTCTTAATTAAATTTGTATTATTTAGCTTGTCCTGCAGTGTCTCTTTTTCTTTTCTGTTTTCTCCAGTATTCACACCATCGCAGGTTGTGCTTGTGGAGCCATTCCAACTAGGATCCCATAAGCATTTACTGTATTTGTTTTGAAGGGCAGTGAAGATAGCGTTTCATGTTCTCCAGCACAAAGGAATTATCTGGTAAACACCAATGGCAGCACACATTTAATGCATTAGTTAACAGAATGGTTTCAGGGCCCATGCTATACCTGGCAGTTTATATTTTAGGTTGTGAGAACAAGCTTCTGTATCACTGCCTCATTTTAAATATAAACTCAAAGCATAGCTGACATTTATTAAGCTTAGATGGAACAGTGATGCCACTAAATTTGAAATGCTTCAATGAATGTAAGAGTTTCAACAGACTAGAAACTAGAGATCAGACCCACATATTAGAGATCCTGAATTAATCCCATCATAGCTGGAAGTGTTCCCTTGCCAAATATGGTAATACTTGTCATATAACGCCGTTTCCTGCTTGAAGTCTTTAGTCCATCTGTCTTTCACACATAGTGTTGAAATCGTTAAGAAAATAGCTCATCCTCTTAAGATTTAAAGCTTTATACTTTTCTTACACTTTACAGTTCTCGCTTCTAGTTAAACAGGAAAGTCCCGTGTACTGTAAAGCGGCCTGTTTACCGGTAGGGGTGGTCAACAGCGTCCTTTTCCCCCGGTTTTTTTTTTTTTTACACTTTAGCAGAAGTGCGGATGTTAGTTGCATATTGAGACGGAACAGAGACGCCTGGCTTTATGAGACATGCATGCTTAGGCAATGAGATAGTGTTGGAGCTATGAATCCAGAGGAGCAGACGGTAACGTGGTTGATCTCACTGGGAGTGCTCAGCTCACCTAAGAAGAACATAGCAGACCCCGAGGAGTTTCTGCAAACATCGCTCAAGGATGGAGTCGTGTTGTGCAAGCTCATGGAGCGGCTTATTCCCGGCTTCACGCCCAAGGTAAGGGTATAATGTGTCGGTTTTAGTTAACACAAGTCAACAAAAGCCGCGAAGATCTGAAATGATCGACGTCTCTTGGTGCAAGGGAGGGGTTTGATTAAAAATGATGCCGACATGAACTTTTTTTTCTTTCCCCCCCTTTAGGCCTTTTATTTCTCTATGTCGTGTAGCTTCAGTAGCGTATCTGTTTTCGTTACATGTGGTGGTAATATAGTGAATCACACTGCCATTTGATGCATTTGTAACTTGAAAGATGTGGTTTCCTGTGAAGCGAGGAAAATGTTCCGCATTCTTGACATGAGTATGTGTGTGTGCACCCACAAACAGGGCAAATTCAGTGAGAAGTGCGCAACTTTTTACACATAAGTAGGTCAGTATAAACACAAACACCGGAACCCACGTCTTTTAGAGTCTTTAAACAGTATATAATGTGTATATACTATAACCAACGCTGGGAAATGCATGCGCGTTTTATTCAGATGCCAAACTTGAGAACGACAAATAACAGTTGCAGAGAGGATTCGTCACTTCCTATTGAAAGGCTTGGTCAAGCTGGCCAGCGGCAGCCAGGTTATCACCGGAAGTTGCCTTGAGGCGATTTCGCCTACAGCTCTAAATGAGCCAATATTGCCAATTGTGTGATTACGAAACTATGATTTGAAAGTATTTTGATTCAAATTACCTAATACATCCTATAGTGTTTCAATTTTGTGGACACTTTGTATTACTCG
The DNA here is from genome assembly GCA_900660315.1 of Diretmoides pauciradiatus. Classification (NCBI taxonomy): domain Eukaryota; kingdom Metazoa; phylum Chordata; class Actinopteri; order Trachichthyiformes; family Diretmidae; genus Diretmoides; species Diretmoides pauciradiatus. The sequence goes on from CABFOS010026317.1 coordinate 10,569, forward strand.
GGAAAATTGCAACATATTGGTCAACTAGTCTTTTATTTTGAAAGCGCCTACCGGAAGTAGTTTTTTCTTTTCTAATCCTGGCTAGTTTGACGCTGTTGTGGCGTTAGTGGTTATGTATGCATGAAGGAGACGCAGAAGAATCCACAGTTACTTTGTAAACTGTAGGTTACACCATTCGGATTAATCCAACATTACTTTATTCCTTTTGCTATGCTACCGAAATGACAATAGCATCACCAGGCAATTCAAGCTGGCCAGCGGCAGCCAGATTATCACCGGAAGTTGCCTTGAGGCGATTTCGCCTACAGCTCTAAATGAGCCAGTATTTGCCAATTGTGTGATTACGAAACTATGATTTGAAAGTATTTTGATTCAAATTACTTAAAACATCCTATAGTGTTTCAATTTTGTTGACACTTTGTATTACTCGGAAAAATTTTCAACATATTGGTCAACTAGTCTTTTATTTTGAAAGCGCCTACCGGAAGTAGTTTTTTCTTTTTTAATCCTGGCTAGTTTGACGCTGTTGTGGCGTTAGTGGTTATGTATGCATGAAGGAGACGCAGAAGAATCCACAGTTACTTTGTAAACTGTAGGTTACACCATTCGGATTAATCCAACATTACTTTATTCCTTTTGCTATGTTACCGAAATGACCATAGCATCACCAGGCAGCGTGTTAGTGCCTGTGTCAGATGGCTGTCTGGCATACTAAGCCGAGGTATGTGTTTATATATTTATATCATGTCTCTGTGCTCAGTATTGTCAGGATCCTAGAGCTGAAGCCGACTGCATTGCCAATATCCGAGAGTTTTTAAGAGGATGCTCGTCTTTGAAAGTAGAGGTAAGTTGCCAGTGTGGCTGTCAAATGAAGTGTTTATTTCATGGTACAAACGTGTGGTTATGTTTTGTCATGGGCTGATCTTTCTCTGACATTATTATCAGTGCAAACTGTAATCTACTTACTCAGCCTACTTAGCCCACTGCCTCAGTTTACAAAAAGCACTCACACTCTCTCTTTGCCTGTGTTGTGATCTGCTTGTCCCTGCTGATGTGTTTTCGTCACACCTCCATGTGGAGGGGTCTAGTCTTCATCAACAGGCATGCTGTCAGTCACTCCCACTGAGCAGACAGTAAGGGAACTGTTGGCCTGTATGACTAGTGCCTCTGTTTTCAAACAGCTTGACCATGGGACATGTTTACTTCCTTGTATACCTCATTTTGCTGCAGTCATTTGTGACATTATTATCTCTGTTTATTGCTGCGTGCAAAGAATCTCCACCAGACATATACTGTAGGCCTGCATTATTTGAAGAGATCCTAATGTTGCAAAGCTGCAAATGATTAGCAGATGAAGGGAGTTCTCTGTACAAATGTAGCTGTGGCTGCTGCACTGGACAGTCATTTCTCCTCCAACTTTATAAATAATCTTTGTTGGTCTTGAATCACATCAGTTGGTTTCTTTAAACAGCTAATTGAGTCAGCAAGGCGGGCCTGCTGCAACTCAAGTGGTTCACTAGTTCTGCCCAGCTGGCTTGTTATGCCTGGGAGGTCCCCTTTGCTTTTATCCACCAACCCTGCCTTAGACCATAATTAGACCTTTCGCAACCCAGTAGCTCATGGGCAAGTTTTTGGAGGGCCGCTGTCAAATGTATCATGCAGGGGTTTTCTGTGGCACTGCAGTAAGCCCTGCCCATCCTTTGGTCAGTGATGTGATCATGGTTGGAAAACGTTTTTGTTTTTTCTCTTTTTGCCACAGTCCATAGTGCCTGTCCTGTGACTGCACAAAGAAAGCAGTTGTACGGCTTTCACTTCTGCATTGGGATGCAGAAAGGGGAAGCAGCAATAACTGCTCAAGGCCTCTGCATTTTGATGTATCGTGAACTGTATGTGATGATTTATTGGCTCTCTTGTGTTTATAGACCATTGAACTAATAATAACACAATGTTTAGAACTACTTACCCCATGGTTTTGATTTGTTAACTTAAATTAATTTTCTCTGCGGTGATGTTGACTGTAAAACCAGTGGTGCCAAAGCATTATGCTAGAACAAGCCCTGCATTCTGCCTTCATTTGTTACATGGTTAAAAGGGGACTGAGAAGATCTTGACCTGAGGCTGATGATCCTACACTCAGAGATGTAACAGTTGCTTTAACTCTGAATGAGGACACAGAGGACCCATTACTAATGCCACACTACTCAAACTCTATATTTAAGATGTTTTATTTAAAATGTGAAACCTTATCCACTAAGGGAAAGAAGATAGCTTTCTGAGACAGAGAGCGGACAAGCAAGGTGTGTGTGTGTGTGTGTGTGTGTGTGTGTGTGTGTGTGTGTGTGTATTTGTGGTGTGAGTGCATGGGTGTATGCGTGAAATACACACAGAGAGAGAGAGAGAGAGAGAGAGAGAGAGAGAGAGAGAGAGCGAGAGG